>JAXBDA010000532.1:0-80767 GCA_036023075.1 Gaultheria prostrata
TGATGGTTGGTGGTGGTTGGGTAGTGTAGGATGATGTATAAAGTATATGTATACACATATGTGTGTATGTGTACTAGTATTGCTTGTGTATGTGTATAAGAGTGTATAATTATGTATGGAATGATTTTATAAAAATGTAATGCTCACGATTAAAATTAAACCTGCCCAAGGTCGAATTTGTAGTAATTCGGAAGTTTTAGGGTATAAACCGAAGTATTGGTAAATTAAAGGTCCTAAGTGCAATTAGAAATTTAATAACAAAATTAAAGTAATTAAAATGAAATTAAATAATCTTAAAATTTATTAAAATTTTCGGATTATTACAAATATGCTTTATAAATTCATGCTTTGGGTTATCTTTTCCTTTACAGCAACATTGATATAACTTTCTCTCTCTTTCTTCACAAATAGTTGGCTTATGATTCAACGTACCTTCATCTTTTGAATATCAAATCAAAACCCAAAGCCTCTAATCTCTTGTCTTATTTCTTTACCCAATATACAAAAGTCCATATTACATACATTCCAATTGATCAACTGCCGTACATCTATTTGCTATTGAGTTCTTTCGGTTTTCGAGTATCGGGAAACAAACGGTTCGTGGGTCTTCGCTGCACAGGAAGAGATCCGGAGGTCGTTGTATCTTGGGGAAAGAGCGTCATTCAAACCCTGTGCAGAAGGGGGTGTTTCTTTCCTAAGGAGAGCGCTATTCACGTGCCTCGACCACAACCCCAAAGGCTATTCTAAACTTTTCTCTAATAATATTTATTTGCTAGTTGGTTAATTATTATTTGTAAGCATTTAATTTCAACAGAATTTTCCTAATTCTATAAATACTTCAACAATCTTAGGAAAGAGATTTGTTAGGATTTTCTGTTAGAGTATTTGCCTACTTGTTGAGTATTTTCTTTCTGTTTTTAAAAAAAAATGGCATTTGAGGAGTTAAATTCTTGCAAGGCAGAGAAGTTCAATGGCCAAAATTTTAGATGTTCGCAACAACAAATGAAATTTTGGCTAACCACTTTGCGTTTATATTATGTGATTCACAAGGCTATGGTTTCAAAAGTAAAAGAAAAAAGTGGAACTTCTAAGGCTCTTGAAATTGGTGAAACTGGCAAGGATTTGACCCCGTCGGGAAAAACATCTACTGATGATGATGGTTTTGATGAGAAAGATTATTTGTGTCATGGTAGAATTTTGAGTGCTTTGTCCACTAGTATCTATAACATTTTTTGCACTACTAAAACCTCCATTGAGTTGTGGGAAGCACTTGATTTTAAATATGGGTTCGAGGATGCCGGTCTTAAATGGTATTATGGGAAAGAATTTTGGACTTCAAAATGGTTGATGGAAAGTCAGTAATGGAGCAAGTCCATGAGTTTCAAAATATTCTCTATGATCTTAAGAGAAAAGGCATGGAGTTGACTGATACTTTTCTTGTTGCTTCCCTCATTAAAAAATTGCCTTCTAAGTGGACTGAATTTGGAGGTGAACTAAAACAAAAACCTGATGATTTTACTTTTGATGATCTCATAGTGTGTCTCAATATTGAGGAGAAACATCGGGAAAGAGTTATTGAAACTCCTGTTTCGGATTTTCGGGCTAGAGCACTCACAGTAGAAAATCTTCATAAGCCTAAGCATCAAAATTTTAAAAAGACCAACTTCACCAAAAAGTTTGGGAGCCACAACATCAATAGTAATAAACCAAAAGGAAAAAATATTATTCAAGGAATGTTAGTGCCTTGTTGGGTGTGTGGGTTGTCTAATCACAAAGCCAAAGATTGCTATTATTGCAAAGGTCAACCTCCTAAGGCTCGTGGTCCTTTTGTAGCTCCTAAACCTCAAGCTAATGTTGTCATGTGGGGGCCAACTCCTCTATCCCTACTAACAGGTACTTTGTTAGTAGCCTTGAGTTAAACATTGTTTTCAACTCAAATGATTGGTTTATAGACTCGGGTGCTAACGTTCATGTGTGCGTTGATAAAAATATTTTTTCATCTTATTATCAGGAATCAGGCACAAGAACTGTAAGTATGGGAAATGGGAGCATGGCCAAGGTACTAGGAGAAGGAAAAGTTAGCTTGAAGTTGACCTCGGGCAAAGCCATTACCTTAGATGGAGTCTTGCATGTTCCGGATATTAAGAAAAATATAGTCAGCGCATCTTTATTAGTTCGTCATGGTTTTAAGGTTGCTTTGGAGTCAAATAAAGTTGTAATTACTAAGAACGGTAGTTTTATTGGTAAAGGTTATTTAGTTGATGGTTTGTTTATTCTTAATGTCGTGAATTTTGATTCAGATAAAATTCCTTATTCATCTTTAGATGCTTCTGCTTCTAATGTAGAATGTTGTGGTACTTGGCATGGTAGACTTGGGCACGTCAATTTGAAAACCATGAAAAGAATGATCAGCTTAGAGCTTATTCCAAAATCAGTGGTTAATATGAAGGAAAAATGCCAAGTTTGTGTACAAGCTAAATTAGCTAAGAAGCCTTATAAATCAGTTGTTAGAGACACAACTTTGTTAGAGCTTATACATAGTGATATTTGTGATCTTAATGGCGTGTTGACCCGAGGCGGCCAAAGATATTTTATAACCTTTATTGATGATTTTTCTAAATATTGCCACGTGTTTTTAATCTATCAGAAAAGTGAGCTTTTTGATAAGTTTAAAATTTTAAGGCTTGAGTAGAAAATCAGTTGGAGAAGAGGATAAAAATTTTAAGGTCGGATAGAGGAGGCGAATTTGCACCCACTGAAATGGGAGATTTATGTTAAACGCATGGTATTATTCATCAACGAACTCCATCTTACTCACCTCAATCCAATGGAGTAGCGGAACGTAAAAATAGGACTTTAGTAGATATGGTAAATGCAATGTTAGCTAGTTCTGGTTTACCGAACAACTTGTGGGGTGAAGCATTATATTCTGTTTGTCATATTTTGAATAAAGTGCCTTATAAAGATTCCGATAAAACTTCTTATGAGCTTTGGAAAAATCAAAAGCCTAGCTTAAAATATTTCAAAGTGTGGGGTGTTTGGCTAAGGTATTAGTACCACCTCCTAAGAAAAGGAAATTGGGTCCAAAAACTATTGATTGTGTTTTTATTGGATTTGCTATAGATAGTGTTGGTTATCATTTTTTAGTCATAAACTCTGGAGTTTCTGATATCTCTAATAACACTATCTTCGAATCTAGAGAAGCTGAATTTTTTGAGCATATATTTCCTTTGAAAGAAAAGCTTTCTAGATCAATCGGCGATTGTTCCACCCCTAGAATTAGCATAGAATCTCAAGATGATTTTGAACCAAGGAGGAGTAAAAGAGGTAGAATAGAGAGATTTTGGCAGTGATTTTCAAACTTACTTGATTGAAAATGATCCTAAAACCTATAGTGAAGCTATGACTTCCGTAGATGCTACTTTTTGGAAATAAGCTATAAATAGTGAAATGGATTCTATCATTGCCAATAATACTTGGTATCTTACTGATCTTCCTCCCGGTTGCAAGACAATAGGTTGTAAATGGATCTTTAGGAAGAAACTTAGAACTGATGGAACCATTGAAAAATTTAAAGCTAGATTAGTAGCTAAAGGGTTCAAGCAAAAAGAAGGAATAGATTTCTTTGATACATATTCTCCGGTTTCTCGCATTACTTCTATTCGACTTTTGATTGCTATAGCTTCTATCTGTCAGTTAGAAATCCATCAAATGGATGTAAAAATGACATTTTTGAACAGAGAATTAGAAGAAGAAATATATATGGATCAACCCGAAGGGTTTGTAGCTCCACGGCAAGAAAGAAAAGTTTGTAGACTAGTGAAGTCTCTTTATGGCTTAAAACAAGTCCCTAAACGATGGCACGAAATGTTTGATAAAGTTATTCTTTCTAATGGCTTTAAAATAAATGATGCTGATAAATGTGTTTATATTAAACATGTTGATGATGCTTGTGTTATTCTTTGCCTATATGCAGATGACATTCTCATTTTTGGCACTAATATTGATGTTATTAGAGATACCAAAAATTTCTTATCTAGCAATTTTGACATGAAGGATTTAGGACCTGCTAATGTTATCTTGGGTATTAAAGTCCTAAAAAATGATGATGGAATTGCTTTGACATAAGAACATTATGTTGATCAATTGTTGACAAAGTTTAATTATTTTGATATGAAAGAAGTGTCTACTCCTTTTGATCCTAATGTGCGCTTGAAGAAAAATATGGGTGAGAGTATTTCTCAACATAAATATTCTCAAATAATTGGATCTTTGATGTATCTATCTAATTGCACAAGGCCTGATATTTCTTATGTTGTTTGTAAGCTAAGTCGTTATACTTGTAATCCTAGCTTAGAACACTGGAACGCAATAGAATGAATTTTTAGATACCTTAAAGGTACAATAAATTATGGCATTCACTATTGTGGATTTCCTAGTGTTTTAGAAGGATTCACAGATGCTAATTGGATTAGTGATTCAGACGAAACTAAGGCTACTAGTGGTTATATTTTTACACTAGGTGGTGGTACAATAGCTTGGAAATCATCTAAGCAGATTGTTATATCTAGATCCACGATGGAAGCTGAATTTATTGCGTTGGATTGGACTTGTACCGAAGCCGAATGGCTAAGGAACTTATTGATTAATTTTCCTTTATCTGATAGTCTTATTCCTGCAGTTTCTATACATTGTGACAATCAAGCTGCAATTGCGAAGGCTAAGAATGCAAATTTTAATGAGAAGAAGAGACATCAGAATAAGGCACAATTCTATTAAGCAATTGTTGTCTCAAGGAGTGGTTGCACTCGATTTTGTGAGGTCTGAAAAGAATATAGCAGACCCTTTTACTAAAGGCTTAGCGCGAAGGCTAGTCTCAGAATCATCGAGGGGTATGGGACTGAAGCCTGTAAATTAGTCACCTCAATGGACACCTAACCTTTGTGATTGGAGATCCCATGAATAAGGTTCAATAGGTAACAACTAAGTTGAATGGTGACTAGGAGGAGCACTAAAATATTAGAGGGGAATCCCTGGTCCTATTCCTATGGTGATAGTGCTCATGCAATGTGCATGTTATGTGACGATTGGAAGAGCTTAGCTCTGAATGTGTCCAAGGTAGGATTTCTACGGGGTGTTGGTCACAAACTACCCTTGGAGGACACACCTATATGAGTGTGGCAGTGGGGTCGCTGCTATGGGAATTTGGGCTATTCTCTAAAGACACTCATAGAAACGAGATACGTGCGCATGACCGTCTAACGCGCGAAATTGTTCTAGAACCGAAATGTTTCCCGTGCTGTGTGTGTGGTAGGTGTAGGTTTGAAATCAAGGGCCTAGTTCAAGAATTTATTCACTACGGTTCTTCAAACTGAAACTTGCTAACACTAAGTGTAGGTTCAAGTCCGGGAGACACCTATATCCATTGCACAGTAAAAACACTCTTGTAAAATTTTAAATTATGTGGGGGATTGTTGTTTAATTTTAATATTTTACAATTTATGTTTTATTGGAGTTAAATAAATATGTTGGAGATATACTTGGAGTTTGTTTTTATCTTGACTTGGTCTCCTATTTTTCCTCCAACAAAACAAACCAATATCCCACTTTTACTATAACAGTTCCTATTTAATGGGATTGTTGGGTTTTTGTAACAAATTACACGTTAATATTTAGTTCCTATTTTCTCTCCACTGGATCAAAATTTATCTCAACAACTAACGGCAATATGCTTTATAAATTCACTAGAGGCCGGGGCACACGCAATGCGTGTGCAAGTCGGACTTTGACAAAAAAAAAAAAGGGACAAAAGTATCCGGCTTATTATTTGATCGTGTGTGCATTGTATTATTTTTTTATGACAATATATGAATTGATTTCATAAGAATCTCCCATAAAAACATGCATATGTATAGGTGCACAAAGTTATTTTTTGTTGTTGTTTCTAGCATTAAACTAACATTAAAAAGCGGATAAAAAATAAGTAAATAACATGAAAGTAAGTTCCAAAGAGCTTTTAGGAAACAACATCAAGAAGAGATTCTTCTTACAAACAGTTAACAGAATACATGACTAACAAAAGATATCTCAACCAAAAGGCAATAAAACCTCCTTATAGACAACATATTTCGTATAAACTCCTTCCTGCCTTTGAATTTTTCCATTTTTCACCAGAATTGTTGTGGTATTTTGTGAAGTGCCTCTTGATTAGGCCACGTAGAACTGGCCATGGCTGAAGACATCTTCCGGGAGCCTTGTTGATTGTCAAGGCAAAACTCAAACGGACTGGAAGCTGACATCGAATCATGGTATGCTGTAACAGAAGATAAATATGAAAACGACCATTAACAGAACTAAATTAAATACTCATTGTGGATGTTATCACCAAAGGTGTAGAGACAAAGTGGGCTGTCAAGTAGTATTAGTTAGAGCTAAACCTTCAGTTGTTCCAATTTCACCATTTGATTTGTTTATGGTACATTTCTTCAACAGTGACCGTGCCGTATTTCTGTTAAAAAAAAAAAAAAAATTGTATCCTATTTTTTTTCTCTAGCCGTTTTTTTTTACGCACCATATACGGCTTCCAATTTAACCATGCTAACGCCTTCGTCACCACCGCTTTCCCACGATCTAATACCCAAGTACTCTTCTATTAAATTTTGTAAGTCAATCGTGTTAATTCTAACGGAGAACATCCATTTTGTACAATAAAAATCATTTTTATTATCTGCATAGATTGTGAAGCCGAAGTTGTAAATTCGACAAAACATACAACGATCAAAATGTGTTTAATTCAAAACTTATATAAATAGATGAAATAATAAATCAACCATGATCAAAGAAAACCCACCGATATGAAAGAAAACCCATACAAAATATGGAGTCGGTCGTTTGTTTTTTTAAAATTGAAATAGGTCTCATTTTACCAGTGAATGTAATGTTAGCTATGTGTCTATTTTATACACTGCCTGACTCATCTCTCTTCCACCGGACCCACACCCCTCTCTTTGAACTAAAAAGCAGGTTTTGAACGAAAAAAAGTGGGGGGATATTTTCTCTTTCGATTTGCAGTACATACTCTAAGAAGGAGATCGATCATTACGAAAGTCTTAAAGACAGACATGGAAAACATGGTTGGGAAGTAAGCGGTAGTTGCAGTTGTGGCAGTCGATTTTTTCATGGCCGCGGTTGGCGACGTTTGAAATATTGGCGGTGGGACAGTGGGACTAACCTGAGATGATGGGAAGTGTATCATCTATAGACATCCGAATGCTGATTGCCAATGATCCGATTGCCGCTAGCCGATGGATGGTGAAGGTTTTACACGCAGAGAAACTTAGAAAGATGGTAGATCAGTCCATAGAGGTTGTGAAATAGTGGTGGAAGAGGATGTGAATGGGTTACGTGGGTGGCAGTTTTTATCTTTAACAAAAGATATCCAATGCAATTTGCTGTGGGTGGCGGTTGACATTGGGACGTGGAGTTGATTAAAAATATACAATTTTGTATTTTTTTTTTCAGTCACTCTCTTATGTGGTAGTTATATTTCGGAAAAAAAAGTAAAAAGTGAAATTTGCAGGGGTAAAAAAGAAAATTACTTTTGTGACAGGATTTAGAAAAGAGCTACATCAAAGTGGTGCTCGCCCTTTATATATTAGAATAGATGCTTTGGGTTATCTTTTCCTTTACAGCAACATTGATATAACTTTCTTTCTTCACATACAGTTGGCTTATGATTCAACATACCTTCATCTTTGAATATCAAATCAAAACCCAAAGCCTCTGATCTCTTGTCTTAGTTCTTTACCCAATATACAAAAGTCCATATTACATACATTCCAATTGATCAACTGCCGTACATCTATTTGCTATTGAGTTCTTTCGGTTTTCGAGTGTCGGGAAACAAACGGTTCGTGGGTTTCCTTCGCTGCACAGGAAGAGACCCGGAGGTCGTTGTATCTTGGGGAAAGAACGCCATTCAAACCCCGTGCAGAAGGGGGTGTTTCTTTCCTAAGGAGAGCGCTATTCGCGTGCCTCGACCACAACCCCACAGGCTATTCTAAAATTTTCTCTAATAATATTTATTTGCTAGTTGGTTAATTATTATTTGTAAGCATTTGATTTCAACAGAATTTTCCTAATTCTATAAATACTCCAACAAAAACAATAGTAACCTGCTCGGTTTGGAGGAATTTTGGCCCAATCTCAAATCTAGGCCATCGAATTACACCCATCTCTTCTTTTGATGCAAATTTGGATGATGTGGCAAGTTTGGCAAATGCCAATTGGATGCCAAATTTGGCACCAAGAATGACAATGCCAAATTTTGGCATTGAGTTTGGCACAAGGGTGGAGAAATAGCATATATATCTTCTGTTTTATTACTCTCTCTCTCTATGTATTGTATACATCTATTCTATCTTTAGATGCTTTATTCAGTTTGGGGTATCGGAGTTACTGTATTAATTCAGTATGTGGTCATAGGATCTGCAGCATCACTGAGTAATGAAAAGAGGAATGGAGGTTTAGGCAGCGGCAATCGCGGCGAGAAGGTAAACCCCGTGTCGTTATTTTGCTTGTTTGGTTATTAGTTTTGTGTTTCTGGAAGCTGAATATTTGTGTTCATCCTTTTATATTGTGTATATGCTTGGAAGCTGAATATTTGTGTTCATCCTTAATATTGTGTATGTGCTTTCAGACAAAGGTTTTTCAAGCATTTTCTTGTTCTTTTTTTTTTTTTTTTGGGGGAAAAAAAAAACCATGGGTTTGTTTAGATTTTCCTCTCATGGGACTTGGTGTCTGTGTGCATACTCTGTGCTTGTCAACATTTATATGACCAAGTTGTGAATAGATTAATTATCTGGGCACCTTATGAGTACCCCTAGATGCATCAGACATGTCCGGACAGGGATGTATTCTGATTGGTTCAGCATCTTTGAATCCCATGTGTATTGTGCGGGACCCACATGCATCGGATGGCAACCTTATATATTAACCCACATCTTCAGATCCGTGTATGTAGCAGTGCTCATGACAACCTTACTCTGAGAGTGGATTTCGTGATTCTGTCAATTGAATTTGGTGGATTCAACTGCTGTTCTCTCTTGAGGCTTGCTTCAGACATTAGGGGAAATCAAATGCTTGAAATATTGAGTCAAATTCATTTCACACGAGCTAAAGCTTAAATTTTGTACAAGTATAAGTTCGTATCTTGGTGGAAGACTAGGAACTATTGCTCTCACTGTAGCTTATATCCTTATAGAGTGACTAGTGGCTTTAAAAACGGTAGCTTATATCCTTATGGAGTGACAAGTAAAAGCAATAGCTAAAGCCTATGCAGGTTGTGAATTGGAGAGATGGATAACGCCATATTCATTGGAATGTTGAAAGAAGTGGGAGTTCTCTAGCCGGAATTATGCTTTTAAAGAGGAACCCCATGACCTTCCTTTGATAAAAATATAAAATATTGAAACTGATGAGACAGTTATACCTGTTATTGTCTTGGATGCAAGTCACTAATTATTCCTTAATTGCCTCATACTAATGTCTAAGAATCTGCATGACCACAAAAGTTCCAGTATGGAGATACTTCTTTGGTGTGTTAGCTTTTTGTTTCTATTAATTATTAAGGCTTATAGTGTTGAGGTCTAATGCCAAATCTTAGGAAAGGGTTGATGGGAGAGAGATATTGCTCATTGAATACTAGAAAAACCTGAGATTGTAGCTTGCTAAGATCTCTCCAGACATGGATCTCAAACATTATGAAAAATGTAATTGATTTCTGACCGGTCTATGTTTACCTCCCTCCCTTAGACGGCTATTATAGTTAGCCATAGTTTTCAAGAAATGATGTTCAAATGCACAAGAAGTTTTCCCCACCTTAGCCCTTGGCAGTGTAAGATCTTTATTCCTAAGTTGTAGGCCTTTTATGATGCATTGCCTTCTGCGGCTTCCTTGAATGTGTTTTGGGAAAGTTTATCTAGTCTAGCCTATAGACAGTTGGCGTGTATCTTGATGCTAGGTACGGTCGCCCTTGAAATGGATGGAATTCTGGCACTATTGTTGATGAAAGACATTTTCCCCATGTCGCAAGATATCACTTATCTGTATGTTCCAGATAGTGACCAGTATTTTCACTTGTTAGTTTAATGATGTCAAAGGTATTCAGGAATTTGAAGTATGGGAAAGATTGTAAGTTAAGGAATTTTGAATTATGGCAAAAGGTTGTAGGTTTAGCCGTTTAGGATTTTGAATTATTGGAAAAGGGTGTAGGTTTAAGAAGTTTAAGTTTGGAATTGCCACAATTTTGGCTTTCACTATTATAGAGAGGTTTGTATGCTAAAAGGCCAAAGCTACTCCCTCTGTCCCAAATTGTTGGTCCTAAAGGATTTCGATGTAAACTGTTCATATCTTCCAATCTATAACGTATTTTTATGTAAACTGTTCATATCTTCCAATCTATAACGTATTTTTATGTAAACTGTTCATATCTTTCAATATACTAGCGGTTTTGCCGGTACATATTTTTCACCCAACCATTGGCATTATAATTTTGTTTGGAGCCGAGTGTCGCAGTGAGATTAGAATCATCAATCTGAAGATTCTGTAGTGACTTTATTATGAAAACTACGTTCCATGGCCATCATTATGCAATCAATTTTTGTTGAGATTGGTCATAGTTTTTCTTTTGGTAACATTTGAAAAGAATTTATACGACCTTCATTCCAACCCAACCCCATGAACATGGGTTTCAACTTCCTCGCTATGGAGGAGTTGAACCCAAAACCTCAATGCACCTAAGTGAAGGTTGGCCTAATTTTTGAGCTTCTATTTTTTCGACGATATTCTATAGTTAAAAGGGTACCATTATTGTATCATACAGAAACTAAATTTTTTGAAAAATTGAATCCCACACCCTTCAAGTGAAGGACTATCGTATTGTAAGAGATCAGACAAACTAAGAATAAAGATAATATTCGAAATCATCAATCGACCGTTGGAAGATTATTTTCCTTGCGCAGGTCTTTATGATAGCATTTGTAATGTTTTTCTAGCGGTTCAACAAGGTTTGCTATACAAAGAAAGAGAATAAGCCCATTTCGTTGCAAAGAACTTCTGCAATTGGCAAATTAGTGTGCATTGTACCTCAATGTTTGTATCCATTAAAAAAAAAAAGAAAGGAAAATTGTTTGGATCTCCATAAAGATATTCCATGATTAGTTTTTTTACTCTTCGAGGATCCACCTTGACATTTCTTCATTAGTTACCTTTGAGGGTTTTGATTTTGTTGATAGTCTCTTATATTGGTGTTTGTGGGTGCGAGATGAGTAACATATATATATATGGAGCATTTCTAATGAGGGCTCCCTCATTTTGCTACAATGAGGGACTTAGCCTTTTTTCAACTTTCCGGATCAAATTTCCACGATCTGAACCGGTCAATATTTTTAAAATATGTTTTCAAGGACCAATGCAAGGATTCGTAAAAAAAAAATACTCGGAAGGGCTTGATCCGATCAATTTATGATAAAAACGCTATATATAACTTTTTATCAAAAATTGATTGGAACAAGCCCTTCCGAGTATTTTTTTTTACGAATCCTTGTGGTGAACCTTAAAAACATGTTTTAAACACATCTAACGGTTCAGATCGTTGAAATTCAATCCGGAAATGAAAGTCCCTCACCCTAGCAAAGTGAGGGAGCCTCTCTTTGGATCCTCGTTGAAATACACCAAGCTTCCCATCCAAACCAATAAAATCCGGACCCGTCCGGACCTCATTGTTCTGGACCAAATCTCGATGATCCGAACCGTTAGATGTGTTTAAAACGTATTTTTAAGGTCCAACTCAAGGATTCATGAAAAAAAAAAACACTCGGAAGGGGTTGATCGGAGCAGTTTTTGTGAAAAACGCTATACCTTAAAAACACATCTAACGGTTCGGATCGTTGAGATTTGGTCCGGAAAGTGACGGAAAAACAATGGTCCAGATTTTATTCCAATCCGGATGTCCGGACTGGAAGTGTTCTAGCTCTCTCTATATATATACACCAAGCTTCCCATCCAAACCAATAAAATCCGGACCTGTCCGGACCTCATTGTTCTGGACCAAATCTCGACGATCCGAACCGTTAGATGTGTTTAAAACGTGTTTTTAAGATCCAACGCGAGGATTCGTGAAAAAAAAACACTTGGAAGTGTACTCTCTATATATATGTGTGTGTGTGTGCGAGACACATTTTTTTTCTTGAACTCGACAACATGGATTTGTTTCTTCCACATTGCAGTGCATGACTCCTATTTTATTTAATGCAGTTTTGCTTGAAAAGCTATTCTCTATCTCACGTTCTATTTCAACCTTTACCATTTCCTTTTTATTTTCTACACATTGATATAACTATATTCTGTTTAGCACGTAGTACCTAATAGCAATGTTAAGTCTAAGACAAACTTGGAGGGAATTCATTTTTGCCAACAAAAAAAGTTAATGTTATTTCCAGGCCCCAACATAAGAGTTGTAATTATGAAAAAAAGAGATACAGATACATGCAGATTGCAGATATACAATTGAACATAGAAAGTTAGGGAGTCAAATAATCATGACAAAATGGAAGTGTAAATGCTGAGTGAGTGAATATATAACAGGAAGCAAACACTTACAGGACCTATTCCTGCAACTAAATAAGCAATCCGTCGTTGATAGATCCCAGACATAACAGCAAGCCCACAATAAACATGGGAGTCCGGAAAGGAAATTAAGATCACAAAGTTCTTCAATCAAATGATCAGATCACAACCACAAATTTCCAATAAAATTACCTTCATATCTAAAATCCGTATTGCTTAATCTCTCTCCTTCCCAAAATCAAACGAATCCGATTGCCCTTCGTTTGTTCCTCTTCTACGCTGGTAAATATTATGTTTAGGATGACCCAAAAAAAATTATGTTTTGGACAGAACCGAAGTCGGATTCAAGGGAGTCGAAGCAATATGCCAAATCAGGTGTTGCGATCGGCAGCAACGGTCTCTCTCCGGCATCGGATTTGGTCTTCTACGCAGTTGGTCGTTTATGGCAAGCGCAGTTGGGCGGAGGTTGAATTTGATGGAATAGTTTAATCCAAGAGAAGGGAAACAGTTATGTAGTTTATCTAGGAGGGAAAAAAAGCCATTGTTTAGCAAAGAGTTGTGTCGGTTGAGAAGGATAATTCGGAAGAGGGCCGGGTATTTTCGGTAGGAAAAAGTAGGAATCGTTTCCTTCGTTCTTTGAAAAGCATGGTTTATGTAGCACTTATTGGACTAATCGGTTGATTTGAAGGAAGACACATCTGAAGTGGAAAGAGTTCGTGCCGGTTGAGTAGTTCCGGAACAACACTAAGAAGCCGAAGAGTTTTCTTTGACAGCAGGGCACAATAGGGAAACCGAAACTTGAGAAGGGCGAAATCGGAAACCAAAAAAGTAGAAAACACCACTTGTGGCTTCGTGCTTTTAAAAGCAGTAGTATAGATAATATTTTTAAAGATTTCAAAAACTTTGTATGATAGAACTAATTGAGATCTATCAAATAAGATCCATATTGTATAAATCCGAACAGGACAAACAATTTGGGACAGAGGGACTAGAAGGCGAATTGGAGTTTCTAACATGTATAACTAATTATTGATGCCTGAGAGGGGAATTGGTACTGGTATTGTTGGCTCTTATGGAATGGGAATGTTGAAGGGGTTACGAATGTGCAGAAAGAATTTGCAGGACGATCTTTTTCATGCTGGGTATTGCTAAAACTATAGGATATTGGCTTCTTTCATGGTGTGGTTGTAGATCTGTAAGGGATGTGTAGTGGGCCGAAACAAAACACCCTAAGGGGCTGGCGATGTCTCGTATTGATAGCCAAGTGGGCCGGAGGGCCCAAACCCAACCTACAGTTGGAAAGGGGCTTCAGTTCTGCCCGAGCCCAACAAAACCGTCTCGGGACTGACTCGGTCTAAGCCAACGTATCGGCCGGAACAAGCTTATCTCGGGCGAGCCACCGTAAACCGACCGGGTCGGCTGAACCGGAAGAGTCGAAAAGGATCTGGAAGGCATAACATCTTCTGACATCACCCGAGGCGGTTAAACCACGTGGTAACCTCGTTCCTGGCTCACATGGCGCGGGAAGTTACAGGATCACATCGTGATGATTGCGCCCAAGCGGTTAGGACACACGCCGAGCTGTGAATGGGGAGATCCCCATGCAACGAAATGAACGCAATACCGTGACACGTGGTGACGTCATCCGTGACAAATGACCAATGTGCCCCCGTACTTGGAGCACCTGTATAAAGGAGGAGAAGAAGCCTTGAGGTACGGATATACACAACCTTACTCCACTCTACTTCTCTCTGGTTCCACCTCCTCCAAATCTCTTACTAGACCGTCGGAGTGCCTTCCCTGGCCAACTTCCGACCAGGTTTGGCACTAACGTCGGGTTCTATTTGTGCAGGAGACTTCAGAAACGCAAGATCCAACCCTCTACGGTGAAAGAGAGTCCCAAGAAGGTCCGTCGGAATTCAAGACACCACAATTGGAGACTCTGCTGGGATCTTAACCCAGAATCCGGTGTTCATCCGTCGCGTTTGACTTCCTACGCTCTCTCTCCACTACTTTCTCCCTTGCATTTTTTCACCATGGGAGGAGAAAACCACCCTCAAGACCCTAAAAACCCCAACCACCCTTCCTCCTCCGTCGACCCAAAAACCACCCCCACATGTCCGTTGGAAAATTCACTGGACTCAGTCCGAGTCCGGACCAGCAGACGATTCAAGTCATGAGTCAGCGTTTAGAGCAACGCGATGTCGAGATGGAAGCCATGAAGGCGCAGGTGGCAAAACTCTCGGAGGCCATGAAGAAGAAGGCAGCTGCGTAGACAACCGCCACCTCCTACGGTGACGGCGGTGGGAGGAGGCGCTCCGCCAAAGACCGGATCTCTCACCCCAATGAGATCGCTCAAAATCGAGCTCTCGTGCTGCGGCATGGGAGTACCTCAATCGAGCACTTCTCAAAGGGGGATCGGATCCAAACCTCTCACCCGAGGTCGACTCAGATCTCGGAATCAATTGCCAGGTCTCCATTCTCTCGCCTCTCACCATCCCATGAGACGGTGTACTGCTACGAGAATGAGGAATTTATCCCAATCTACCTGAGGAAGGACCAAAGAGGTGACAGGCGAGAGCGCTCGGTTCATAGTGCTCGGAAGAAGTCCCCTCCGAGACTTACGAAGTTGTGCGACTACCGTCCCCACCTCGAGGCCAAGAAGAAGGTCTTAAGTGAGGTCCATATTGTCCCAAAGGGGGGGGGGGGGAGATAAGGGGAAGCGTCACGTCTACCCAGAGGACAGACGTGATAACAGTAAAAACCGTGGGAGGGACGTGGAGCTAGATCCACCAAGAACTGCTGAGCGTGCAGATCATCACCGTCATCAAACCGAAACAACGAAACGCCGAACAGAGCACTCTGGTCACGTTTCCGAGAAGAAGACACGGACGTTTGACGGGTTTATCATCCCCCCTCTCCAACCACTCCCGAGCGTGGACGAGCATTTGAGACAGCTGTCTCGATCGCCGTTCACAAGGCAAATCGCCTCTGCTACCCTCCCCTCCGGATTCACCTTGCCCAAATTCAGCCGATACGACGCCCTGACCGATGCCTACAACCACCTTATTTACTACAGACAAATCATCTCCCTCTATACCTCGGATCAGGCCATCATGTGCAAGGTATTTCCAACCAGTCTCGAATCTCTCGGCGCCCTATGGTTTAATAAACTGGAAGAAGGCTCAATTGGAAGTTTCGAAGCACTGGAACAGGCCTTCCTGTCTCGGTTAGTGACTAGTAATGCCCAACGTAAAGAAGTCGACTCCCTCCTCGGAATGAGGAAGCGTTCTGACGAGACCCTTCGGCAATATGCAAAACGCTATTGGGAGTTGTTCCATCAGATCCAGGGTTGTGACCAAGGCGTAGCCTCAACCTCATTTAAGCACGGGCTGGAGAGCAACAGCCCAGTCTTCGTAGACCTGATGCTCCACCCCCCAAAGAACATGGACGACCTGATGGAGCGCATTAACAAGTACATAGAGCTAGAGGAATTGTTAACCGAGCGTCATGCTCCAACCAACAAATCCTTTGGCCAAACCATCCATGTCTCGGGTAGTCAAAAGAAGGCCGTCAACACCATCAAGACCAGGCAGAAAAAACCCCCAAGAGCTAGCGACTTTCTGGCTCGGGATACCGTCTTCACCGAACCTATCTACCTACTCCTAAAACAGATAGAGCACGAGCTGTTCTTCAAATGGCCAGATCACAAGCTTGGTACCCACGACAAGGGAAAGGACAAACAAGTGTACTGCACATACCACCGAGAGCAAGGACACTACACCATGGCCTGCGACCCTTTTAAGCTGTATCTAGAGTCCCTCGTCTCGGCGGGGCACTTGGATCGATTCATCGATCAGGACAAGACGCTGGCTCGAGCCCAAAACCCAAAAAATGGTGCTGGCCCTGAAGTGATTATGATGGACATGATTCACGGACCGGTAAATAAGGTAACCGAGGAGAGGCTCTCTCGCGAGATCGACCGGGTCATGTCAGCAATGCAAGTTCTCTCGGTTAGGGCAGCACCAAAGCGGAAGCTCCCAACGAAGGAATCTCAGTGGACAATCACGTTCACCGAGAAAGATTTAGAGGGTGTCCAATTCCCTCACAACAACGCCCTGGTGCTCACGATGTTCCTCAAGGAGAACGTACAAGTCAAGAGAATTCTAATCGACCAAGGAAGCGTTGCAGAGGTCATGTACTTCTCACTATTCAAACGGCTCGGATACACCGCGAGCGACCTTAACCCATCTGAGGTCCCACTCGTCGGGTTCAATGGGGCCCCAGTGTACCCATTGGGATCGATCTCCTTACCTCTTCGAGCCGGATCAGTAACGAAACAGGTGGAGTTTATCGTGGTGGATTCTTCTAGTCCCTATAACATAATCCTCGGAAGAGGGTGGATCCATAAAATGAAGGCCGTGGCGTCAAGCTATCATCAGGTGCTCCGATTCATTGGAGCTACTGGGCGACAAGAGGATGTCCAAGGCGACCAGCTCGCCTCCAAAAAATGTTATATATCTACCGTAGGTAGAAGAGAACGAAAGGGAGAGAGAATGAAGCAAGTACAGTGGGTTGAGGCCCCAGACATGCCAATATTGGAGGACGTCAGACTCCCAGCTAAGGAGAAAGTTGTGGAAGACCTCGTAACCATCTCAGTAAACGAAGACGGCAGCCGTTTCTTCCTTATCAGCTCGTCCCTGTCCGAAACCAAGAAGGAGGAGATGGTGGCCTTTTTAAAGAACAACATTGAAGTTTTTGCCTGGATGCCGTACGAGATGCCAGGGGTGGACCCGAGATTTATCCAACACAAGTTGAATGTTGACCCAAAGCGAAGTCCAATAGTACAACGACCAAGACAGTTAGCTGCAACAAATGCCGAGGCGCTGGAAAAAGAGGTGGACAAACTGCTGGAGGCCAAGGCCATTCAAGAAGTCCAGTATCCAACATGGCTTGCCAACACAGTTGTGGTCCCGAAAAAAGAATGGGGACTGGCGTGTCTGCGTGGACTACGCGAACCTAAACGACGCATGTCCAAAGGATTGCTTCCCAATTCCGAGGATCGATCAGCTCGTTGATGCCACGGCAGGCCACGCACATCTCAGTTTCATGGACCCATATAGGGGCTACCACCAAGTTTTCATGGACGAGGCCGACATGGAAAAAATAGCGTTTATCACTCCGAGAGGGCTTGCTACCGAGTCATGCCTTTTGGGCTGAAAAATGCTGGGGCTACCTATCAAAGGATGGTGTCTCGGATGTTCAAGGATCAGCTTGGAAACATCATGGAAGCATACATAGACGACATGGTGGTTAAAAGCATAGACGAGAAGGACCACATCTCGGATTTGACAGAAATGTTCTCCGTCTTAAAGGAGCATGGCTTGAAGCTCGACGCCGAGAAGTGTGCTTTCGGGGTGGCTTCGGGGAAGTTTCTTGGACATCTGGTCACCAGAAGGGGGATCGAAGCCGACCCTTCTCAGTGCCAAGCAGTTCAGAAGCTTATCTCGCCGAGCACGATCAAAGAGGTTCAAAGGCTAACCAGCATGGCAGCGGCGCTCAACCGATTCATAAGCCGTTCGGCGGATGTTTGCCGCCCTCTTTTTCAATCAATCAAGACAAGTAAATGGAAATTTCAGTGGACTAAGGAGTGTGAGCAGGCTTTGCAGCACCTCAAGAAGTATCTTGTAGAACCCCCCCCTGCTCGAAACTCCTCTTGAAAATGAAGACCTATTCCTTTACCTAGCAGTCTCCATGCATGCTGTTAGCTCGGTTCTAACTCGAGCTGAAGGCTCGGAGCATCGCCCAGTGTACTACTCAAGCAAAACGATGACTGGGGCCGAGACAAGATACCTTCGTATGGAGAAAATTGCCTTTGCACTCGTCACGACTGCCAAAAAGCTCCTCCCTTATTTCCAGGCCCATATGATTATTGTCTTAACCGAATAACCAATAAAGCCCTTCTCCGAAAAGCAGATCTTTCCAACCGAATCTCAAAATGGGCCTGTGAACTGGCCAATTTTGACATCCAGTACCGACCAAGAACAGCTACCAAAGCCCAGGTTTTGGCGGATTTCATTGCTGAACTTACTCCTAAGGCGAACCCAGAGGATGAAAAGCCGAACCCAACAGCCCAACCCGAGACCGCCGATAACATGGCAATCGATAAGGAACCTTCACTCAAAGTAATCGTCACCAACAAGGCAGGACTTACAGCCGAGCCCGCTCTAGGCGACTCAGAAATGATAGACGTCACCCCACAACCCGAGCCGTCCTCAATGCCAGATTCACCTGTCAAGGCGCCAGTGCAAAAGGTACATGACATACCCGAGGACCCATACGTCTCCCCCTTTTCAAACTGGACGATGTTCCATGGGGACGTATGGAAGTTGCATGTAGATGGAGCATCCAACTCCCGTGGTGTCGGAGCAGGAGTCGTTCTCGTTTCCCCTCAAGGCGTGCTGCATGAAAGTGCTATCACAATAGATTTCTCGGCCTCCAACAACGAGGCCGAGTACGAGGCTCTCATCGCTGGGCTATGGATAGCTGAGGCAATGGAGATCAAATCCCTTATGGTTTACAGCGACTCACAGCTCGTTGTAAACCAGCTCAACGGGGGGTATGAAGCAAAGGATGAACGCATGTTTCGGTATCTAAGCTTGGCTCGCTCCATTACCGAGACATTTGAAGATATTCAAATCCACCAAATAGGACGGGAGCACAACTCACACGCCAACGCACTCGCTGGACTCGGTTCGGCATGCAAGGCTTCCGAGCAGAGATCCATCTCTCTCGGAACGATTGTTGTGCCAAGTTTTGAGCCCCCACAAATTCAAGTCCTGAACATTGAGGTAGGACCGAGCTGGATGGATGAGCTCGTTTTTTACCTCCGAGACGACAAACTTCCTGCTGATAAATGAGAAGCACACCGGGTCTGATGCAAAGCTGCTAATTTTTTGCTCTCGCCAAATGGGGCTCTCTATCGAAGATCAAGAACCGGACCTTACCTCATGGTGGTTCACCAGAACCAAATTCACTCCGTTCTCCAAGAGCTCCACGCGGGAAGCGGAGGCTGCCATTCTGGGGGCCGATCTTTTTTCCCTTGACTTTCCTACCGAGATCGGCAAGGTTGGGAAGGTCACCGAGATCGTCTGCCATAGCGTTCACGTCAAGAAAATCAACCGGACGAGGTTCCCGGATCTGTCCACGAAGCTCGGTTAGAGGAACTCCGTGCAAATCAATAAGCGGAGAGTCGGGCTGGGGGTTTACCTCGGTGTGGGCACCCTCGGTCTCGGTTACCCTTTTCCTCTTATGTCTCGGCCCGCAGTTTCCTTACTTGGGCCGGCTTCCTCACCCTGCCCTTTTTCAGTCTCGGTTTTCTTCGGTTTCTTCTGCTTCTTCAGGAAAGAAGTATATGTCGGAGCGTAGTCGAGGAGGACCAGAGTGCAACGATCTTCCAGGGGTACGCGGTAAGAAGCCTCGATGTGCTCCTCGTCTTCGTCAGATTTAAGTCTAGCCGAGACCCGAGAGAGCTCTGCAAAGGAAAACAACACATGAAAGGCACGGTATCAATACAAAGTTAAAAATTCAAATGTGCAGGGGAGGAACGGTATCAATACAAATTTAAAGATTCAAATGTGCATGGGAGGAACGGTATCAATGCGAAGTTACCTATGAACTTTTTCTCCCTTGGGATCGGGTGAACCGGCTGCTCCCCCACAGCAAACTCAAAATTCCCCGAGACCTCGACGAAAACGTTTGCGTCAGGGTCTGTGTTGGGAAGCTCGCGGATCAAGTAGGGATGGGGAGCCTTGCGAATGTAGCGGTGAGAGAGGAAGCGTCGGTCTGAGATGTTGTTGCGTGAAACGCAATAGACCCCGATCAAGTCGTGAATAAAAAAAGGGATGTTGAACTTAACCCTTAGAGCGTGAACCGCGTTGATGATCCAGAAGGCGTTCACCGCAAGGAACCGAGGCGTCAGCTCATACTCGTATAAAAACTGCCGCAGGAGGGGATTGACGGGGAACCGAAGCCCCCCCTCCGCAATGGCCATAATCGGCACGGTGATGTGGTTGGGAGAGAAATTAACAAAGTTCTCGTGGACGAAGGTGACATGGACGTCTTCGGGTATCTGGAATCTGTTATGAAACTCCGCTGGGTTCGTTACCAAGAGTTCCACGAGTTTGTTTGACTCCTCGTCCTTACCCCCGCCCGGTGTTTGCGTCTCGGTTTCGCTACTGTTAGCCTCATCCTCGGGGACCCATGTCCTGTCTTCGGGGTCCTGGGGATCGCTAGTGGGATGCTCGATCGCACCGTTCCCGTGTAAAGACTCGTAAATTCATATTTTTATTTTTCATAAATAGCATTGGGGTAATGTGTAGAATTGCATAAAATAATAATAATAAAAAAAAGGTTAAGTGTTGGAGGATTATATGTGATGAGGTGATATAAGAGGTTTGGGACCATGTTGCACTACACAAGTCACTAGGGGGACTTGGGGTGTAATATTTTGAATATATATGTGTGGGGTGGAGAGAAGAGAAGAGAGAGATAAAGCACTCCCTCCCTCCCCAAATTCCAGCCGGCCCTCTCTCCCTCTAACCCTCCATTGTCATCTTCTTCCTCCCACCAAAATCACACCTCTTCTCTCCAAATCCTTCCAGGCCCTTGCATAAAATCGAGACCTCTACGTGTTAGGAAGCTCGGGGATCACTTGTTTCACTCCGGGAGGTAGAAATTTCACTTGGACCTTGAAGAAAAAGGCTAGGGTTTTGCAATCTTCCACTTGGAGCTAAGTCTCACAAGAGGTAGGGAAATTTCTATCATTACTAATCATTTTCAAGTGCTTGTGTGTGGATTTCTTATCCAAGTTGATCTACCCCTTTGATTTTGCTTGAAAACCCATTTCTAGTCATTTTGGTTGGGGTTTGTGTTTGATCTTGCTTCTAAATGATTTTACCCATGAACTTGTTGCTAAATAGTCATATTGTTGCCTATTGTGAGGAAAATTTACTTGGGTTGTGTTGTTTTGAACTCACGCAAAAACACCAAGAAAAGCTGTCAAAAATCTGCTCGTAACGGGGGTTGTATCTATACAAATGGGGGTTGTATTTGTATCGATACAAATTGACTGAGTATCGATACCCGACTGACTGTTCAGGTTTTGGACCAGTAGTATCGATACACCTACCCTGTGTATCGATACACTTGGTCATTTTGGCCCAGAAACCTGTTTTTGTGGTCCTCTTTGATTCTTTGGGCATTGGCTTGGTATACTTACTCCTCGAACCTCGTTTCTTGTTCCGATAATTGTTCCGGACCTATTCGCTTACACGATTAGAGATTTGTTGAGTTTCTACGATCGATTAACTTTATGTGTTGCGTTACATGTAGGTTTGATCGAAATTGATGAGAATTGTGGTTTAGACTAACATCGCGGGGCATGGGTGACACGATGACACGAACACGTGGTTAATGCATCTTAAATTGAAAGTGAAAACTTGAATGAATGATACGGGGTCGAATGATAACCCGGAATGATACTCGGTCCGTCCTTTGGGCGTGTCGCGAGGAATTATGCCTTGGCCAAGGGGAAGATGATACGGGGCCTATATGGTAGCCCGGAATTGATACTCGGGCCGTCCTATGGACGTGTCGCAGGGAAATTTTCTTAAAGGAATTGGTTAAATGAACGTGTGACACAAGGATATGACGAATTAGACACGAACGAAAGGTTGGGTATGCGTTGGGCTCGTGTTGGATACTTTTGAGAAGAATCCCCTTAAGGTTGTAATCTCATGAGCTTTGATTTAATTTGTCTACCTCACTTGAAACTTTGGGCATTACTGTATAACTAAAACATTTTCATCATGCACTTCATTATGTTTAGTTTTGGTAGACATTTTCCTACTGGGCTAGTGAGCTCACCCTAATCATTTCAGGTACACAGCACGGAGTATGACTTGGAATGCGTGATGTGTGTGCATGCATCTGTTTCGAAAGCTAGCAAGGAAGAGTTATGACAATATCCTTTAGCACTTAGATTTTGAAATAATAAGGTTTTGTGACTCTAAAGATTCACTTCTTTTGACTAGGTTTTGTAATAACACTCAAACCTATGTACTTATTTCATGGGTATGGGGACCCGGTTGACTTATCGTGTAACTATTTTGATTTGGAAGAACTTTTTGAACTTTGACCGTGGGCTTTTGACTATCCACATGGACTTATCTTATATATTTTTTGTTTCAAAATTTGAGGGCGTTACATCCCGCCTCTCTCCTCAGTATCACTATGGATGTCATTCTGGTTCACCGAACCCCCACCCGACCCTACAGAACCCGAGTCGTGTGACCGGGCCTCGGGGACATCTACATTCTCAGGAGGAGGAGACCCAGAATAATTTCCATCGTCACCACCCAAGCCCATGTCGATTAAAGGTGCTTCCTGTACTCTGTGAATGGGCTCGACCATGTGCAACGGACGTACGCCAGAGGATAGGGTGGAGGTATCCGAACCCGCACCGCTGCTCTCAGATGATATAGCGATAGGCTCCAAGGTTGCAAGACCTGACAAATTACATGATTTAAATAATCATTAAACTAAAGGAACCCTGGGCCTACCTATCTAGACCTAACTACAGTCCAAGAAGGGAAGCAAGTCCTGGGGGTCCGCCTCGGAGATCGAAGCGGCCCATCAATCGGTGTGGTAACAAACTGTGCACCAAAGGGGGGTGTGGGAACATATAGCCTTAGGGCCTTACTAAAACCTAGGTTTGTCGGCGGAAGGCAACAGACCGTGTTCGTTAACAAAAATCCAGTCTGGGGTAGATGAACGGAGAATGCACACCTAAGTGCCTTTTGGCGGCCAACTAATCGGCGTTTTGAAAAATACGATGAGCGGAGAATGGTGCCATCACTATTCATCGCCCATTTCAGTCGAAAAAAATCGTACAAAAGCCAAGAAATCTTGCAAATGATGGGGGAAAAATCAAGTACATGAACAAAACAATAAGTACAAATGGTTACCTGAAGAAAGATCTGGAGGGTTTGGAGAAGTTTACGCCGGAGATCGTTGAAAGCCGCCGCCGTGGATAATTGGATGCTGAAGACTTGCACGCGGAGAGGAGGGAGAAGGCAAAGAGTATCTCTCTCTCCCAGAAACCCCTATTTATAAGGGGCAATGGGTGCGTTCAAAACGGCGCGCGGGAATCGAAGCGTTGCTCTGACACACCAATCGGGGTATGACACGTGTTACTGACGTGACTGGTTAGGCGAGGCGCTGACGGTTCACATGGGAGACGTCCTTTTGGTCCCGTAACCCTTGTCCAAGTATACGTCACCGATGCCCCATGATGGGCGACATGTGGTGAACTCCGAGACATGCCACGAACATTAGAGCTGCTGGGGCTTGGTACAGCTGACACCAAAGCAGAAAAATCTCGATAAAGAAAAAGATTCGAAAGTGTTCGATCCAACGCTTAAATAAACAGGTCGCCCACCTAGGCATTCAGCCGCCTCGGACCCAGCAAAAGCCTTCTCAGCCCAAGAAATAATCAACTCCTCCCGCTAAGTCTTAAACGTCTCGGAAGAAGTTGAGGGGCTATTGTAGTGGGCCGAAACAAAACACCCTAAGGGACTGGCGATGTCTCGTATTGATAGCCAAGTGTACCGGAGGGCCCAAACCCAACCTACAGTTGGAAAGGGGCTTCAGTTCTGCCCGTCGAGCCCAACAAAACCATCTCGGGACCGACTCGGTCTAAGCCAACGTATCGGCCGGAACAAGCTTATCTCGGCCGAGCCACCGTAAACCGACCGGGTCGGCTGAACCGGAAGAGTCGAGAAGGATCAGGAAGGCATAACATCTTCTGACGTCACCCGAGGCGGTTAAACCACGTGGCAACCCCGTTCCTGGCTCACATGGCGCGGGAAGTTACAGGATCACGTCGTGATGATTGCGCCCAAGCGGTTAGGACACGCGTCGAACTGTGAATGGGGAGATCCCCATGCAACGAAATGAACGCGATACCGTGACACATGGTGACGTCATCCGTGACAAATGACCAAGGTGCCCCCGTACTTGGAGCACCTATATAAAGGAGGAGAAGAAGCCCTGAGGTACGGATATACACAACCCTACTCCACTCTACTTCTCTCTGGTTCACCTCCTCCAAATCTCTCACTAGACCGTCGGAGTGCCTTCCCTGGCCAACTTCCGGCCAGGTTTGGCACTAACATCGGGTTCTATTTGTGCCGGAGACTCTAGAAACGCAAGATCCAACCCTCTACGGTGAAAGAGAGTCCCAAGAAGGTCCGTCGGAATTCAGGACACCACAGGATGATCTCGCAGATCTTCATCTTTTGGCCAGAAACAGGTAATCCAGTGTGGACTACTACTTAGAGAGCTCCCCAGTAGTATTGTCTTGAATCTACGATTCAGCAGGGCCTTTGAGGATCTTAGAGATTCTTTTAATGGACCTGTTAAGCGGGGAACATTTTCTGTCAGGTACTTTTATTAGGATCTTGGTGGAGGGACTCATTTTCTGGCATGGAAAGGCAGTTGAAGAAGCCCATTTATGTATTCTCTGGAGGTTATTTTGACTACTGGATAAACAGGAAGGGAAAGTTTGTTATTGATCGATCTTGTATGCGAAAGCAGTCAGGGTAGCCTATGAATCGCATTGCCATCTCCATTGCTTGGCGGCTACTGTTTTGTGAAGACTTTTTATGCTTTGTTTTTTGATGTTGTTTTGGGTTATGCTTTTGCCCAGGTCTGTGAGTGTCAGTGAACTCTTTATTGCTTGGAGTGACAGCTACCTTGCCAAGTCCTTGAGAAAGATAGGACAGACAATGTTACGCCTTTTTCTGGACATTGTGGAGGAAGCCCGACAAAAGATCATTTTCTTGTGTATCTGTGTTTACTATTTGTTAACGAACTACTGTATATGTTCCTCTGGGTGTGTAGCTTATAGCTTCCAGTCTTTTGTCCGAGGATCGACCCCTTTAAGGCGTCTTTTTGAAGGTGAGAAAAATTTATGCACCAGCAGCTGACCAGACTTAATTTGCATCCTCCTTCCTCACAAGTCATGTCTAACCAAGACAGAAATTTGCTTGGAAAGAACTTAGTACGTGTCTTGAGAGCCCACCGATTCCGAAAACCTATTGTTATCGAAGGCCATTTGACTATACGTTTGGGCAGGCAGCTTGCTTGCGCCAAGGCCTTTGGTAGGCTATTGCCTTCATCTGGCTATTTAGGCAGCCTTGGTATCGCCGTATCGGTGACGGGTATTGCTTCAAAATATGAAGAAGCAATAAATTTTTATTGAAAAACTGTAAGTTTCAGGAGTGCCTAGAGTTGCATAGAATGTTTGCTCACCACTTTTTGGGTTGTGATGTGTTTTGGGTGTACTTACTCGCATCTTCCAGTTCAAATGATTGGGCTATTTTCACATATGAACCACTTGTTGTTGCTTTGTTTGGGATCCATCTTTCATTCCCTTCTGAACACAAACTCCAATAGTAAATTAAAAGTTTTCTAGCAATTTAAGAAAATTTTATTCACAGGTTTCTGTATATTTTAGAGGATATTGGATTTTCATCTGGTTACACAGCGTGGTTTGTCTGCAGAAACTTAATTGGAAGGGTAAGTTTGATTCTAACCCTGCTGGGACCAGAGAGAAAGGTAATGAAGGAAATTCAATGTCAGCACAACATGTGGATGACGATGACAATAGCGAAGATGAAAAGAGAAAGAAAAGGAAGAAAAGGAAGCGGGTTACTGACCTTCGGTTTGAGACATTGGAGTCAAGTGGTGCTGGTCAGAAAAGACGAGAACATAAGAAAAAGTAAGCATGTAGTTCATTCCTACTTTTAGTTATTTTGCGACTTCATATGTGTGAAATCTTTGCAACGAATAACATGTATGATTCACTTTCCTTTTTGTTTATATTTATCTTTTAGGAAGTACTGGCTTTTAGAGAAACAATTTACCACATAGTGATGTGGATAAAGAATGTGACATACAAGATTCCTTTTCAAACCTGCTCGGGTCTTCTTACAACTTGTACTGACCGTATCTGTTCATGTGTGGAATCTTCCCGCTCGCCTTAATTAGTGTCATTCAAGTTGTTACTCAAGTTGCACTAATACCAAGTCTCTACTCTACTGTGTTGTACGGACACCCGTATCATTTCAACTTGCTAAACAGCTGGAAATAAACCTAAAATGAAACATGGATAAACAAAGAAGCAAACAAATTGGTTGTCCCATACATAATTAGGTGTCCCTAGTATGTCAGACAGGCATATAGCGACCAAGTAGGCGTTTCCGTGGTTCACAGCATATAAGTTGTGGGAAAACTAGTAGGATTGACAAAATTGCCATTTTGCTATATCTTGCCTTCTTCCAGGCCAGCTCTTGTTCTTAGAGTTGTAGATATTCCATTGATCTGAATTGAAATGACATGCAGGCGTTTAGAGGCCAAAAAGAATAAGTGCAAAAAAGCCACGTCCGAAGAGAATGAGGGCTTGCCCGGATATGAGAAGATAAAATTTGGAGAAGTCGTTCAAGCTCCACCAAAAAAGCCATGTCATGAAGGCATTCAAGGCTCCCCTGGTCGCTTCACAAGAAAGACTTCGCCTAAAGGCTGTTGAGGCATACAGGGATCGGAAAGGATGGGCATCAAGGCCGGGAAAGGACCTCCCCCCACCCGTAATAACGTCACAAACATTATGATTCTCGTCAATCTTTATGGTTATTATAGATCTTTCTTTTTTGAACATCGTTATTATAGATCTTGTCATTGCCCTTGTTGGCTTATGTTTGGATATATAGCCGATTGTAACGTTGCTTCTTTGACGAACTTTGACCTTTTGTTATGTCATTTTTTACTTTCGGTTGCTACAAACACAAGTGTTTGGTACATTTTTTGGATGCTTGATGCTCACTACTGGCAGCTGGAGTCATCCACACACAAGTAGGCAGCTCTCCACACACCTGATCAAATTTCTTTATTCATATGTGCCGCGTTTGACGTCAAAATATAGGTTGTATATATCATCCAGATGCAGGGTGTCGTTAAGCGGACAAACCTAATGTAAATGCATTCATTCACCAATGAGGTACCGTCACACCCTTAGTCACACGATTCGTCACCCTAGGGTTGCGAACTGCGATTTGGAGGGTGGATTAGGGGACTGAGTGTGAAGTCGTAATCAATTCGCAAATTGATTAAATGTAATTTGTGGATTTTTTTCTACGAATTCATCTTTGAAGCTATCAAATGGTGCACACGTGTATGAAACTGGCTAACGCAATCCTCTGTTGTAGCATGGCAGTAAGAAACAGGCATAGAGATCTTTAAAATCGAGGAGTGAAAGTAAAAAAGAAACCTCGGACTCCGAGAGGCAATCAGCATCCCATGGACCTCTCTATCTCTCTTTCTTTCCCCTCAGTTTCTCCAACTTCCAAACAAAGTTTGTTTGCAACATGTGGAAAGGAATGAAAAATAAAATAAAAAATCCCTCGCCTTATTTGGTTTAGAAAGAAATTGGGAGGAAAATAAAAAAATTTAAATTTTGTGAACGTACATTTATTTTCACACTTACTCTTTAGCAGTTTTCCTTGCCTTGCCTTTCCACAAAGTGGGAAGAAGACTATTTTCAGTTGTCAAGAATGTTGTACAAGAAAGTTAATCCTGGAAAAGTGAATTGAAGTGAAGGAAATAAAAAGAAATTTTTTCCTGTAAGTGTTCATTTGACAAAGGAATTATATGAAAAAATTAAAATTTAGTTGTTCATTTGCCAAGAAAAAGAAACCTACAGGAAACTTCTTTTATCTTGATTCAATAGCTATCTCAAATAAAATTGATTATGCGCTATATATATGGACAAAAAATTATACGAATTACTACCTTTGAATCATCTGACAACTCTAAAATCAGCTATAAAAAAGGAAAAAAAATAATTATAGTATTTTTATAGTATGTACATTTCCATTTTGGACTGTCCCTTAATAAGTGTATGTTTTGAAAAGTTAGTGGGTACATTTCCTATTTTGCCCTTAAAAGTAGATTCCTTTTTAAAAGGTTAGTGGGTATTATTATATTGATAAGGGTAAGTAATGGAAAATAGATGTAAAAGTTGATGTGAGAAAAATAGTTGGAATTCCCAGGTAACTTACTTAAAAAGGGACAGAGGGAGTAATAATCAAAACTCAATTATTTTTAATAAAGATAAAACTAAGAAAAAAAAGTTTTATTTTATTTTATTTTTTGCTTATTTTTGTCTTTATTCAAAGAATTTTGAGTTTCGATCATAGTTTTTACTTTTTCAATTTCTTTCGTCTAGACGAACAAATAATTGATAAAAAATTGACGTAAACTAACAAATGCAATAAAAAAATTGAATAAAAAAATAAGCGAATTTATTTGCTTATTTGGATGGTCAAAAGATAAATAAATAAGAATAAAAAAATCAATGTTAGCCAACCGTGATTAATTGGTTAGTACAAACAAAACAAAACACTGATACCAAGATTAAAAATACGCATCCATAAAACCAATGTATTGGCTATGGGACCAGAGATGAGTGTTGTGCACCCCTAGGCCATCCGATCATGTTTTGAACGGTTCGGAAGCATTCGGCAATTTTAATTTAATTTTGATTTATTTTTACCGGTAAAAAATTAAAACACACATCCGGGCCGTCCAAAACACAATCGGATGGCTGAGGGGTGCACAGCCCGGTGCATAGCACCCGGGTGCACAACACCCACCCCGTTGCCATTGGCTATGTTGCCTAAATTTATAGCAGAAAACAAAGAACAAATGGAGAATTGTAAAAGATAAGGGAAATAAAGGAGTGAGGAGATTGTTTGCACAAAAAAATTGAGAATGGAGGGAGCATATAACTTTGAATTCCATATTTTGCACGGATCTATTTTAAGGGAAAGTGACTCATGTTGAAAAAATTATTTTTCATAATCCTCTCATTTTTTTGGTAATTGAACACTAAAAATTATACAAAAAACTAACTTTCCCGTCATTTCTTCTCCTTCCTTGACAACTGAACGAACGAAGCCGAAGGAGACATGAACAAGAATTTTGAGCAACCGCACGCCTCTCGACTGCAGCGAAAAACAGAACCCGTTATAACGTTCAAAAGCCCACAAAGTTTTGAACTGCAGCGAAAAACAGATCCCGTTATAACGTTCAAAAGCCCACAAAGTTTTGAACTGCAGCGAAATCCCCAATTTTCTTCCATCTCCCACTCCTCTATTTTTTCCCTCATTCCAATTCAAATGTCATCATCCCAAATTCAACGACGAAATCAACACCACCAAAAACAGTCTCAGAAACAATGGTCCTTACAAGACTTCGAGATCGGAAAACCCCTCGGCAAAGGCAAATTCGGCCGCGTATACCTCGCTCGCGAACTCAAGGTAATCGTTTCCCATACATACATATACCTGCCTATGTAGAGAGAGAGAGAGAGAGAGAGAGTATGTGTATCAGTGTATGCGAGTTTGTTTGATTTTGAAGTGTGGTTTGCAGAGCAAGGTCATAGTGGCGTTGAAGGTGATATTCAAAGAGCAGATAGAGAGGTACAAGCTGCACCACCAGTTGAGGAGAGAGATGGAGATCCAGACTGGTCTCCGACACCCCAATGTGCTCAGGTTGTACGGCTGGTTCCACGACGATGACCGGATCTTCTTGATTTTGGAGTACGCCCATGGCGGCGAGCTCTATCGCCACCTCCGGAAAACCGGCCATCTTACCGATAGACAAGCCGCCACCGTAATCCCCCTCTCTCTATACGCTTAATTTGTTTATGCATCGAATTCTTTGGTATCGTGTGTGTGGTTTCATGCATGCTTATGGTAAAATTGTTGGGATTGTGAAGTCCAATTTGCTGATTATGATCGGGCAGCCCAATGTGGGAAGCCCCGAAACCTAAACAGGGGTATTACAATTGTTTGTGATGTAAATTCAAAGATATATGATGTGCACTTTTCTTGGCCAATATAATTTGTACACTTTTCTTTATTCAATACATAGTGCAACTTTTTGCGATGTATGTACCCAATTGGAGAATCACGTAAAATTGGTTTAAGCTGTGGATTTACCCGATTAAATAACCACGTGAAATCTCTGTGTTGTGCTTTTCTGTTTGCGGCCCCCCTGTGCGGTTGCGTGTGTTCGTTTGAGTCAATTTCAATAACAGAAATTTGGGAGTACTTCTCTTTGTTTATGTTTTGGTGGTTTGCCTTTGATATGTTTGTTTTTGTTTTTGTTTTGATGTTCAATGATCAGAATCCGAATAGCTTGTTTTTTGCTTTTTGATTTGTCTACTTGTGAAATCACGAGTATTGAAATGCGACTTTTTTTATACAAAAAGGGAATCTTTGTTGCAATAGGGTGAGAACTGATGTAGATTATTCAGCAAACAAATGCAGAAGAAGTGATACTTGTAAGATATAATTTTATGGGATTCAACCAATTGCCTTGATCAGTGAATATGATTAAGATACAGAATCTGGGTTGTCAAAGGACTTCCTGCAATTGTTTCTGCTGATAGCCTGATCATTGATTTCGTTTTTCCAATTCATCTGCGTATATAGGGTTTCAGATTTCAAAATCTTAAATTGTTTGTATGGCCGTTGAAAATTTTCAGTACATTGCAAGCCTTACTCAAGCATTGGCGTATTGTCACGAGAAGGATGTGATTCACAGGGATATCAAGCCTGAGAACTTGTTGCTTGATCATGAGGTACTTTTCAAAACCTAAACCATTCCTTATATGTTTTTCAAATGGGATTTTGTTGATTTAGTTCGTTGAAGGCAAAGGATGTAATCCTAATTGACAAATTTCAGGCTGGGTTTTAAACAAACAACAGATTTCAAGCTTTTTCTCATACTTTGTTCTCTTTTTAGAAATAATTTGGGTGTTTACTTTCTCACAAAATTCATCGAATGATTAATTAATATTTCTTATCGTGGAATTCGTCATCAAGATGGATTGCCCTTACACGGTCAATAAACTCATACTAATGCTAGGACTTGTTGCAGTTGCAAGCAAATTCGGAAATGAAAGAAGTCTACCGACTTGGTACTTGTTTGATCAATCACAAGTTGTACGTGCAAATGGATTGAGTGGTATTATTGGACGGAAAGTCCCTTAAAGCGGTCGAAGGGCAGCTTTCCTTTTGGAAAGCAAGTAGGCCGCATTTGCGTTTGCTAGAGAGGGTCCGAAGTCAATCCCACTTAAGCATCCTTCTATGAAAGGAAGGGTTAATGACCACCGCTTCCGATGATCAAGTTGATGAGAGGACCACCCTCCTTAACCTTAAGCAGCCAAAGCAAGAAGTTTAAGTTTGGACCTTTAGTAAGAATACTTGGAACATATCATCTCATCTATCTTTTTCTATATGTAGATGACAATATGGCCTATTATCTCAACCTTTTGAAGGAGAAATGAGAACTACAACTAATCTCTTTCGATACTATTACTAGGAAAATACCCTATATTTTTTCAGATAGCTTATTCACGCTGACTGGATGTTGTTTTTAGCAAATTGTCTGTATATCTATTTTGTTTTAACCAATTTTGATACGAGAGAAATGGTTTCATAGATTAGCTGAAGCAACTTTGCTACCTTGATTTTCTTCTGTAAATCATTCCTGCCATTATTACCAGGTTGAAAAAGATGTTCTTGAGCTCTTCTAAAGTTTCTATCTTAAAACTTAAACCACGAGATCTGCCTCAGCATATTTAATGTATGATATTTCGCACCTGATGCACAACAAAAATGTAGAGGAAATCCTACATATTTATGTATTGATTGTCAACCAACATTTTCCACTAGCCACTTATCCTTACGAAAAAATAGAGAGAGAGTAATTAGAACCTCATGCGAACAAAATATTTCCCATACTGTTGCGAGTAAGTTCATCAACTTGGGTGAAGTAATGACTAATGAGAACCTTGAATTGTCTTGTGGCTTGTAGAGTGTAGTTATCAGGAGCAAATTAATGTCCTATATTAAGTTCCTTCTGAAAAATAATTGCAGGGTCGTCTGAAGATTGCGGACTTTGGATGGTCTGTACAATCAAGAAGCAAGAGACACACCATGTGTGGAACTCTAGACTATCTAGCACCGGAAATGGTGGAAAACAAAGCCCATGACTATGCAGTTGATAATTGGACTTTGGGTGTCCTGTGTTATGAGTTTCTATTTGGTGCCCCTCCATTTGAGGCTGAGAGCCAAACTGAAACATTCAGAAAGTAAAGAATAATTCCCTTGTTTTTTTGTGCTTACATAAGATAGGCAATTAGATAGAACAAAGAAATGAATTACCTTGAATTGAATTCAGGATTATGAAGGTTGACCTCAGATTCCCTTCCACCCATCATGTTTCGTCGGAAGCTGAAAATCTCATTAGCCTGGTAAGCTTCTTTATCAGCATCTTCTCATATATCGCAATGTGGGTTAAAAACATAATTGTTGCTGGCGAGGATTCAATTGTCGTTTATGAAACGTTTCCCGAATTTTCTGTAGCTTCTTGTGAAGGATTCGTCCAAAAGGCTCTCACTTCAGAAGATCATGGAGCACCCTTGGATAACTAAATATGCTGATCCAACTGGTACCTGCTCTAAATTCAATACTTAGTTCTCGTTTTTACACTTCAATGACTCTGAGGAATCAGCTTAGTTTGTTGAACTTTTGTTATTTAAGGTCAGCAAAAGTGTCACTACTCACTAGAGTTCATGTTGTAGCCTCTAACTCGGAGCACTGCAAATATATGCATGGTGTAACTGGAGATTATTGACCAATGAGGGAGGAAAATGACTGTTTTAAACTGGCAAACACTCTGTAAAACTTCCTTTTAGAGCTGAAAATAGCTGGAAATGACCGGATTTTGGTATGCTAGGAATCTTTTGGCATCTAAGAAACCATTATGTTTCTTTCATGATAATCAAATGTTAACTTTTAGCTTCACAGTCCAAATCTTTTGTTGTAACTTGTAAGGTGGACAATAGTCCAGAGTACGTTGCTTTAGCATGTGCAATTCCACAAGGGGGTTTCCTAGGCTTCCTGTTGATCTAAGATATTTGAGGTCAGTGTCCCATGTTAAGTTTCTTGTTACCTGAATTTTGGTAAACTTGTACCCCTGAAGAATTTCATATTCATTTTGGTAACCAGCATGGAAAAGGGGATTTCAAACATTCACAAGAAACAGAAGTGTTAGTGTCCATTTAAACATTCGCTTTCCATTTCATCCGAATCCTAACCAACCACAAAGAAACCATCTATCCCAGGGCCAAACCTTAGGAAATACAACAAATCAAAACAACAATAATAACAGAACCCATCTAGTCCCCAATCATTGGGGGTATGGGCGTGATTGAAGACTGAAACAGGTGCAGCAGATAGGTCCCTAGATGGGCCTTCATTCACTAAATCACAGTCCAATATGGACTACAAAATAATAATAGACTTGCTAGCTCTGGAATTTCCTATGACCAAGGCTTGGTCCTGTGTCATGGAGGAACAATGGAACCTCATCAGCGCTTGTTTTTTGAGTGACCATTCTCAGGTAAAGGGAAAAGCTTTCAGATTAGTAGAGACCCTGGTAAGCTTAAATGATGAAATAGGTTGTTTACCTGACAAGTACAGGGTAAAGGTTTCAGTCCACTATGATGAAATAGGTTGGTTCAGCAGACAGGTCCATAGATGGGCCTTCATTCTGTGGATCACAGTCCACTATGTTATGGACTAAATAGTAATGATAGACTTGCTAGCCCTGGAATTCCTGTTACCAGGGCTTGATCCTGTCTGATGGAGGAACAATGGAATCTCATTAGCATTTGTTTTTCGAGTGACTATTCTCAGGTGCCATGTGGAAATTGGAAAGTCATTCCGGTAAAGACTCAGATTACTAGAGACCACCCTAAGCTTAAATGATGAAATAGATTGTTTGCCCGACATGTAAAGGGAAAAGTTTCAGGAAAGGTACGATGCTATTTATTTTTGTTGTGATCTATCAAATGTGGTGTGAGAGGAAATTAGAGGATCTTTCGGCTTAAATCCTTGGATATTTGTTAGATAACTCTAAATTGTTGTCTTTTTGAGTTCTATTGGAGACACTGAGACACCATTAGTGCGTGGAGAGGTGTTAAGGCTAGCACAGGCAACAAGAACCTATGCCAAAGCTGACTTTACCCTCTCCTATCCCGGGGCCTAGTTCTATGTCTCGTCTTAGTTTGTCACTTTGTTTGGTGGAGTTTTATCTTGTTTCTTACTCAGTTGCACCTTTGACTTCACTGCTGAATATGTTTTCTCCTTCTTATATACTTCTAGTTCATATTACCGTTAAGATAAACTGACCATAGGGCTTCATCCGACTAACTAAGCCTGGTAACCTTTTGTGAAAGTTTTGTTTCTTCCTAGGTTAATCACAATATTGTGAAGTTTGTAATTGAAAATTTACCTTTCAACCTGCTTTTTGTTTCGCTTGGGCTGAAACTGAACATGTGGGGAAGTTTCAATAACATTTTTAATTGAATTTGTTAGCTTTACTATTTGTGTTATCTTTCCCTTAGTTTTGGTCCAATGGCAAAAGACTAAGAGCTGATCGCTTTGCTCTTTCTAACTATGTAGACAATGAATAAAGTATCGTATCTGATGCTCAGTTGTTCATTGCATCGAATATTCTTGAGGCATTTTTGCGCTGCATTGTTTTCTGCTATGTTGGTCAGATTTTGAAAACATTCTCTGAAGCAAGTTATAAGATGTATCAAAGAATATTTTCATGTTGAAAATGTAGATGCAATATGCAGAATGAGTTGTGGTGCTTAGAGTAAAACTTGTCTAGTTTCAAGGATTAATTCTTTGACCGTTCTACTGAAATTGACTGCCCAGTTCAAATTTTAGTTTAAATTTACTTGTTATAACTATTTGTTTCAAGTCAGTATCTCATATTGCTTTTGTTTTGGAAGGAACCGTTAATGGTCCCAAATGTTGAACGCCATCGCCCTATCTACTAACTTTAGTGGATGAAAACTTCATCATTGTATTTTGCTACTCTTGATGGGATTTCATGATGTCACGAAGGGATTTAGTCTTTATATTTGACTTGGACCGTTATCAACTCGGTATAATTTTCTTTGACATTTAGGCTCGTGTCTCATATATGCTCGTTTGACATGTTCCCCTTTGTCAACCAAATCGAGTGACTCATAGGCTCGTTTGTTTGCTCGGATAAATGAAATGAACATACAATCAACATGATACGCATGAGATGTAGAAATCTGAAAATGTAGTTTAGCATATGATTAGTGGAGGAAATAAGTTTCGAAAAAGTCCATACGGTTACAAATAGAATACTTTAGCATATGAATAGTGGAGGAAATAAGTTGCGAACTGCCCCTCCTTACTGCATTTTGGTCCCTGATATTCAATTTGTCTAAATCACATCCCCCCTGCTCACCACATTGATCCAATGAGGACGTTCTACTCTATATGGCAGTGAGAATATCTCTATTACCTTTTGACCGGGGCCGGTCCCGATGTTTGGGTTGCCCAAGCATAACCCTAAACTTAGTTGTCCACTTACTAATGAGTCATAAAAAAATTTAAAAGATGTAGTACAAGTCAAAAAAACAAAAACATCACATTCTCCACCGAAGCAACTGTAGCAGACCAGTTCAAAAAAAAAAAACTGTAGCAGACAATGCCAGCCATAATATTTTAGGGGTCCGAAGCAAACTCCCAAATATTGGACATCTTCAAGAGATCTTTTAAAAAAATTATAAAATACAAAAATTCAAACTAAAAGGATATAACTGCAATAGATACACGTAAAAAAATATGATTGTAAGAGGTTTTTTTTAAGAAAATAAGAAAGATTGCCTCACGTTTTAACCAGGATTTGTGAGGGGGAAAAAATATAAAAATCGTGTTAACTTGCTTCATTTTTTCAATTTTTAACCATTGGGGAAAAGAATTTTTTAATCAAATATAAGAACATATTACTTCTACATATTGTTGTGTTTGTTAAATGTAAAAAGTTCTAACAAAGTACGTAAATGAGTAAGGTGATTTTCGTAATAATGTGTATTGGGAGGGAAAAAAACATTATCCGTAATGGTTAAAGGGAATCTTTCATGTTACCAGGCGACAAGAAGACCAGGGAAGTGCTTCACGTTATCATTAGAAACTTTATTATATTTGCACATATTTCACGTTTTTTTTTAATTTTTTGTTACTCGAGTCTGGGGTTTCTCCCGATCCCGGAGATTTGTTGGGTTTATCCTTGGGCCGGCCTACTTCTGACCTCATTTTTATGTTTGTAGCGATACAAGAATCATTCATGTGATCGTCCTCTCTCATATGCTGCAAAACAAGATACCAGACAAATTTGACACTATTTACTAGGGGTTTCACGCCAAAAATCCACTTTGAAAAACCCTAGCTTGCCTAGGTTTATAGATTTTCTTTAATCTTATCTCTTTTAAAAAATGACCCGCCAATCAAAAACTATAACCAATCAATGAAACGAAATCAAACAATCAAAGAACACCGATTTACGTGGAAAACCCTAAACGGGAAAAAAATCACGGGAAGGAATCATGCACTAGAAACTTTGTGTGATTACAAATAGACTTACTCGATGACCGTGTATCCTCACCACGAATCCTAAGACCTATTTGCCGAATCCACGTACATCACACCCTTGCATGATCGCCAAGTCTTGAATCCTCAAGCCTTCCAAACGTATTGCCTTTCGAACTCCATGAAAGGGCTTCGATAGAAAAGCGTTGATTTAAAGATGAACAAAGAAACCCTTTGAAGATGATCTTGAACTCACAGCATTCGATAGCCTTCACGAATCTTCAAAGTTCATGAACCCTAGCACCCAAAAGTGGTTTTTCGGAGAGAGAAAGTGTAGGGGTCGAAATATGGCTGTTGTGGTTATCACAAATGACCTAATCGCTCAGATTTTATAGTTGTTGAAACGGGTCTTTTTGCCGGCAGTTTTGCTCAAGCCAAATATCCAGCAAAAGCAAACAGATTGTTTTGCTACCAGAAAACCTTGAAATGTCCGAGCCAAACTTGTAGTATCCTATTTTTTCCTTCAAGATGGTCGATCCTTCTTGACTAAAAGCTACTGCACTCAAAAATAAAAAAATACATATTGGGACCATTCCATTCCACACCTAAACAGACACTCTAAAAAGAAATATCAAAAATTACAGTGCCATTAAAATAGGATACACACAAATGTATATGTTTTGGGCATGGACTTGCCAAACCAAATGAAGCTCGGCCTATTGGGCTTACACACTTGATCGGATATCGATCCGTATATCAAAGAATTTAGGTTCAGAAAATGAATGGTCAATAGTTTTAAACTTAAACTGTCCATGACCGTCTATTTTGTAAACCAACATTTAAAATTCTCATATATCTATCAATGTCCCATTGAGCTAATTTTTTGTGGATCCTACAAGATGAACGGTTCAAATTACTGGAATAAGTGCACGATGAAGCCCACAATGGGTGGCAGAAACCACGGGGTTTGTATTCTCTTCTTTGTTGTCGAATCAACCTAGGGATCGACCTAATTTTTTGCATGATGTTCTCACACAGGACTACGAAGCTGAGGGTGTAGTCTCTAATTGGCAGTAGTAAATATCATTCCATATTGTTATTTCTGAAAATGAAGTAACCTGAAGTCTTCCAATCCTTCTCTTTATTTACATAAAAAACACACACACACACACACAGAATCAATCACATATTTCGATGTTCGTCGGAGCTAGTTGCTTGAAACAATTTCGCTTGGCATACAGAATCAACAGTTCATTGCTAAATAAACCGGGTGTCTGTTCTATTAGTAAATACACAACCATATGTAACAAATTTGGCAAATACATCTTACCAAATGGTTAAATTTAAATTACATACAATTACTCACGTGCTAAAGGAGGAAAAATGATTAACATTATTATTCACATTTCACAAGACATGAGACTAAAACATACACTAATCCCTTTTAGGGCCTTAGGCAGATATCAGACCTTGAGGTAAGGAGTGATAATCTGCACCAGAGGAGAGAAACCTGCGGCAAGCATATAACACAGCCGAATGGAAACCAGTTGGGTTGTCAATGAATACAAAATGGCCAGCCTGCAAATATACATGCAAAACTTCTTCCATGAAACAGTAAACGTAAGCATTTTCCCAAAGTAGTGTTTGAGTTCTCGTCGTCGTTTTTAAGGCAGTGGAGGGATATGCTCAGAAAATGTCTTTCCTCTCATGAGTTTTTTGGATTCTCTGCTGCTGTTTTCTTTCCTTTTCTGAGTTCATGTTTTCTTTTTGTTTGGTTGGCTTCTTGCAAGCCTTTTTCTTTTGGGGTTTGTGTTGGGGCTTTGTCTAGTGATTTTGTTCTCTAGTCGTGTTGTTGCCTCTTCCATTCCCTTTTAATCTTTGTTATCCTTCTCAAAGATTAATAAAGTTGTTTGCCGTTCAAAAAAGAGAGAGAGAGAGAGAGAGACCTGATGGACCCGTATAATTTCACAAGGGACCTTCATATGCTTGCGAGCTTCTTGTGCTCTCTTCATATGGCATCCAATCTTCGTATCCGTATATAAAAGTAGTTGGCACTTTCCATTCTGATGCACTGCAAACAGAGTCAACAATAAGATTGTGTAATCTCCGTTCACTCCTTCCAACAATTTCGTAAATGGAGAACTCAAATGCGAAAAGATGCCTAGAACAGTCATTTAATCAGTTGGTACAACTAAATCAGATGGCATACTCCCACAAAAAACCCCATACTTTTAGCTGAGGGAAGAAATTCTCCCTTTATTATACCACAATTCAAATAGTCGCAATCTCTTGAGTCGAGACAACCAATGAATAAAGTCGATGTTTAAGATATATAACAGAGAAAAAAAGAATGAAATTATGAAACTATGCATTTGCTTCTCTCTTCTTGAAAGGGAAATGGAAGACAACTTCAGCCGTAAGTAGCAAAAGGGAGAAAAAGGTTACGGTAAATACGAAAGCCCACGACTCCACCAAGTATACAAGCAAATCATCACATGAGAGCAGGCACCATTCCATTCAACAATGTTTGAAGTGGAAGGAATCGTTCTGGAAAGAAGTCATCCTTCTACCCCAATATGCAACCCAGTCATCCTTTCTCTTTGTCGGTGCCTTTGCTGTCTCACACGGTTTTCTTCTCTTACTTGTTGGGTCAATTCAGTTGACCGATTGTCTTCAATTTGGCGATCACTTGGTCGTTGGTTATTTGATTCCATTATGTTTCATTTTGATGTGAAATCATGTAAAAGCAAATATAGATAAGAAAGCATGAAAAAAAATATAGTCACACAGAAAGTAATAATGGGAATTTGTTTTTTTGTGGTCTCCTACAATTATCACCAATCAATGCGAATTTTCTAATTTTCTTAACTTTCAGTAAATAATGTAAAAAGCTAATCTATTCTTTAAAATTCATAAAAGCAGAAATTGCCTTTGGCTTTGGGAGTAGTAAAGAGTAGTGACCCAAAAAAATAGTCACATTATATGTTTTTTTTTGCTCAATCAGGAAAGTGGGTTCGGAATTGAGATCAACGATTATAAAATTATATTGGTTGATTTTTTTTCCTTTAACTTAATTGCTTTAGTACGATTTACAATTCTTTAAGTTTGAATGTAATGCAATGAAGTAGTAGCAAATATACAACTGCATGGAGTAAAAAAACCGTCACATGTACTATTTTTTTCTTTGGTCGATCAGAGGAGATAAAAAATGTAGGAAGACAAAATTGGAAAGTAATTGACTGAAATAATATAAAGTAATTGACTGAAATAATATAAATTGTACCATCGTGTACACAATAACAATTAAAGAAACACCTAAAGGATACCTATGAACACTTAAAGAACAGTGTGATATATATTTACATAACAGATAGCGATAAACTCGAAACGCAGTAGAGAACGGATAGCAATAAACTCAAAATGCAGTAGAGTTATGGTTCATCAAATTCCAGTTTTTGCTTTACTCCCTGCAAAAGCAAGATGTTTAAATAATTAGTCATTGTATAGGTGTAGAACTAAAAAATTATTGAATTGGTATGTATGAACATTTTTTTTTTTTTTTTTTTTTGAGAAATAAGAATCTTGTCATTACCTTTTGCTGATGTTTTTCCTGTTTGTCCTCTTGGTCATGCTTCTCCTTATCCTTTTGATCCTGCTAGTTCTCTTGATTGTTTAATTGTTTCTCCACTTCATCCATAGCTTGCAAACATATCATATCATTCTCGATCTCCTCGAGCATAGCTCCCAATTCTCTCAAATCCGGGAAATTTTCTTTCAAGCTTACGTAAATTGTTGACTTAGACCATGTGGGTGGGAGGTTTCTAACTGTAGCCTGAACCAAAATCACAATGTGTGGCTTGAAACCTTTTTTCTTTAGATTATGGAATTGCTTTTCCTTTTCTAGAATGTGCTCCCTCACAGTTGAGTTTGGCATCATTTGCCCTTTCTCAAACTCTATCCACAAAGAGTGGATATTACGTTCCTCATCCATCAGAGTATTCATCAAATCCATAGCATTGTTTGTTGTGAAGACTCGGAAATTCATATTTATTTTTCGTAAATAATAATGGGTTAATGTGAGGAATTGAATGAAATGATAATATTGACTAAGTGTTGGAGCCCCCTCTCTCTCCCTCCTCTCTCCTCCGTAACTCCTCCAAGTTAAATCCTCACCAATCCAAGTCAATCCCTCACTTCCAACCTTAACTTAACCCCTTCACAAAAGCTTTCTAAAATCGTGTGCTCTACGCATTGGTGCTTTCGTTTCACCCCGGTGTTTGAAGAAATTTGCTAGGAGTTTGGAGCTTGAGCTAGGGTTCACCATTTGAAGTGTTTTCTTGTCCAAATCCCAAGAGGTAGGGGATCATCCTTCAATTCTCAATGTAAATTTGATGTTTATGTGTGTATTGTCATCACATTTGTTAAATCTCTCTTAATCCTTGCTTTAAGCCTTTGTGGAAGCACTCTAGTCTTATAATGTTGATGTGGAGTTGTTCTATCTATTTCATAAGTGATTTGCTAGCCAATTTGTGGGTTTGATTTGAGTTGGGTTGAAATCCCCCACCATAGGTGAAAATCTGCTAGAACTGGTCACTATTTAGGCTTTTTGGGCAACATCAAAGCAGAATTGGGAAAAGTGTAAAACTACAATGTTGTAGCTCTTCAAATTACCTACGTTTTGATAGATAATACGTCCAAAACGGAGTTTGGTGAGAAACGTTATGGCAAAAATACTGGGGACTGTTCAAAATCTGCTCGTAAGCATTCTGGGTCGACCCAAACCCTGTAGTGGGTCGACCCAAAACCTTCTGTTCGACTCAGGACCATTTTGGGTCGACCCAATCACATTTTGGGTCAACCCAAACCCTCTTAAAGGTCATTTTTCTCCTTTTGACCCGTTTTGGCCCGTTTTGTGTGACGTGCATATTATGTTCATTCTAATTGACTTGAAATACCTCGAGATGCGTGTCATTAGTATAATTTAGCATATCCGATGTTATCTTGAGATCCCTCGGGGTTTGTATTACATGTTTAACATCTAATGACACTAGTTGGGCGATAACCAATCGAATTAGGGTTTTGATCATAGGATTGAGCCGAGGTTATGCATGGACACCGAGACGATACTTTTGAACATGAAATGACAACGGTAATGTGATGATAATGACACGGGGCCCGAAAGGGTACGCCCGGAATGAAACGGGGCCTGAAAGGGTACACCCAGAATGACACGGGGCCTTTAAGGTATGCCAGGAATACAAAGAATGGTTTAAATGGATAATGCGTATAATGAGAATGTCTTGAACACTTGCGACGTGTCGAGTACATATCGGATACGACGGAGCCATATTTGGGTTGTATTAGCGATTATCAATAATTATGATATTCTTACTCTTCTCACATGATCCTATGGACCTTATCACATGTTTATTTTCCTTATTCCACGTCATGAGCATCTCATTTCCATTTAGAATCGATAGATGTTTTCCTACTGGGCTAGTGAGCTCACCCTTATCATTTTCAAGTACTCAACAGGGCGGAACATGACTTGGCATGTGAATGTGCATGCATGACTTCATTCTTTTGAAAGTTAATCGGACGAGTTACATGATCATCTTGGACTAGTATTATTTTTTAAAAGATGAACGTTTAACTTGTAATACATGTATTTTTGACTAGAAATTCGTGAAGACTATTTGGTTATGTAATCGATTTCGGGTACCTTAAACATTGACTTTTCGTTGACTTTGAACATGTAATTTGATCTTGACCGTGGAAGGTGTTGACCTCCACGTGGATTATGTATTATTTATGTTTATGAAAATTCGGGGCGTTACATTTATAACTTGATTTTTAAATATTGTCTCTTTCACATGATTCCAACTTGGTGATAGAAGTGCTACTATTCTTCCCATGAGGTATTGTTCAGTATAATTTTCTTCAAGTTTTTGTAAGGCTCGGCATGTCTCTATTTTTGGGTGGGCAAATTTTTCAACTGGGAAGCCCTAGCTCCCTATGACGTTTAATTTCAAAATCGTGTATGTCATTCAACATATCTAAGTCATCACTACGACACAAAAGTGGAGGACGCCTCATGAAACCTGCATAAAATGTCAACAATGATAATATATACCATATACACTTTATCCTTTCGCTGCCCCTATCTCTAATTTGGAACAGTACATTACCCTCTTTTTTTTTTTTGCTCGATCAGGGAAAACAAAGAAATAAGTAATGCAGAGTAGAATAGGAAATATGAAAACTGTAGTACCTTTGGTAGGCTTGTCGAGAGATGCAGTATTGGACGTTGTACCTGCGAAAAAAACAGAAGAACCGAAGGCTGAAGCAGGTTTTTTTTTTTTGGCAGACCCTTTTCTATTTCCTATTCTTCTTTTAAGGAAAAGAAGAACCCGAATTTACAAAAAAAAAAAAATGAAAGAAAAGGGCACCATACACGTACCACATTCAAAAAAATCAAGCGAAAGGCACACCATTTTACTTGTGGCAGTTTTATGGCGAGCAATTTAGAATTCCGACTAAACAACTTGGCCTCTTTTGCCTATTTTTTTTTTCTTTGGCCATCTTTTTTTTTTTTACGCACCACACACGGCTATGAAAAAAAACATACATACAAAATACGAAAACGGAGTTTATCATCTTTTGACGGTGAATGTAGTTGAATAAATGTTCTCTTTTCGAAAAATAAAGGAAACGGAGTTTATCATATGTTTATTGTAGAATTTATAGCATGATTTGTCGATTCTGCCCTTATATTTTTTGTTATGGGATTACAGAAAAGGTACTTGTACACTTCGTTTTTTGGATACACCAATAAATTGTGGTGGTTGTCCAATTTTTGCGTATAGGGTACACAAAGGAAGAAACTCTTTATGCTTTTACCGAAGTTTAATCTTGTGAATTATGTTATTTTTTTTTAATAAGTAAATACAATATAAAACTGTAGTTCAGCAAAAGCCTGTGAGCATATGAATTCCATAAATAAGCACCATATGAGTGGGGAAATTTTCGGTACATCTTTTGATGACAATTAACAAAATTCCCAAAACCTTATGCATGAAGTTTGGCCAGGATAAATATTCATTTAGCGTAGGAATAAAAATTCAATTCACAAGCATATCAATACCTCATCATACGATTTTTGAAACTTATAAAGGTCCTAAACAAATTGGACTAATTAGTTATCCGGTCTGCTCGGCTCGTTATCAGTCCTAATCACAAACTAAGATGGGGCACATAAATCTATCAACAATGATAGGTGTACAACAATTAATCTCCAATATGGCTCCAATACATTCACATGATGTGTGGAACCTACACACACTTCACACTCAAACGTGAACCATCAATTTCACATTTTAGATCCTTGTAGGTAATATTATCCAACTTATTTACAAACCAAATAATTTGTTATGTTGAAAAATTCACCACTGAGTCATCGATTGGTTCTAAAATTTATCAAATACCATACAGTAGTTTAGGCTGCTATTTGATTGATTTAAGCATAGTTTATTAGCTAATGATATTATTGTAATCAATGGCAGAAACAGAAATTCAATACAGAAGACTGAAGAGGCACTCATTAATGGTAATTCTAAAAACATTTTCAAAATCAAGCACAATAGTATTTCTGACCATATTTTGGAGATTTTAGGTATGCCTTTTGTTTTCTGAAACGAAAAATATAATGTTTACCTACAATCAGCAAATGAATTGAAATTTTCAAGTACATAAAATGAAAAGCCTGCTATTAGTTACTACACTCCGTCCCAAAAAGATTTTTCAATTTGCAAACGAAAACTTATACTTGGCCGAGAAAAGTAATTAATAGTGCAGTATGTTTTTGTGAAGAAAATTTACTCCGTAAATCTTTATTTGTAAATTGCTATTTACCAATGAATTAGTTTAGTTTATGCAAAAATGTTACCATTGTTTTCTTAATTTATATTTTTTATGTGATTTCCCATAAGTCGATATCTTAAAAAATAAAATTTCAACCATCATTTCATAGGACAAAATATGGCTGTTATTATTTTTTTCATTAAAAATCCCCTCAATTTATATATATTGTTGTTTATCTCTTTAAAAAAGATAATACGATGCACAGGCGATTAAATGATATGCCGGGTGTTTTTGTTCATACTTTTTCACTGCCCATCATTTTTTCTTAGTTCTGTGATTTTTCAAAACGGAAATGGGTCGGAAAACAGCGTGGGTACATTTTAGTTACGGTAATTTCCATTTTCTAGTGAGTTTAGAATTTAAGAAACTGAAATGGGCAGGGGAAGGGGGGACAAACCTGGGATATTGGTGGAAGGTGACTGATTTGTAGACATCCGATGCCGGAATGCAGTTGATGAGGATGCTAACGCAGTTGATAAGAATGCTTTGTATGATTTTGACGCAGATAAGAATGCTTTGTATGATTTTGACGTAGAGAAGTGAGGTTATGGTTTTGGTTCAAAAAAATGATGAAGAGGCAGTTTCCCACATCCACTTCTGCCGCAAAACTGACCCACTAACGTGTGGAATTTGTTCACTTCTGCCGCAAAAAAAATGTTGAAGAGGCAGTTTCTTTTTTGCAAAACTGACCCACTAACGTGTGGAATTTGTTCACTTCTGCCGCAAAAAAATGATGAAGTGGAATTTGTTTACCCATTAGCCCACATTGGGCAGTGAGGATCATGGGATGGATAGTGGGTTATGAGTTATGGGTAGTTTCCAATTCAACACTGCACGTGGGCATTTTTTTGTAAGTAGAAACACAAAATTGAAGTTTCCAGAGCAGTTATGTTTCGGGAAAAAAAAGTAAAAAGTGAAGTTTGTAGGGGGAAAAGTAGAAATCATTTTTGTGACAAGTTTCAAAAAAGGGTTACACCAAACTTGTGTTCTCCCTTTATATATTAGAATAGATAACCATATTTTTTAAAGTTGGAAAATGTAGGGAAAATAGGGCAATGCACGGGCCGGTACCAACAATTGGGCCAATGCACCACCAGCTCCACCCCACTTTTCAAAATGCACCGAACACTCCAAGCACGGTAATTGTAAATGGGCCATACGAAATGTTGTCCTCTCTCTCTCTCTCTCTCTCTCTCTCTCTCTCTCTCTCTCTCTCTCTCTCTCTCTCTCTCTCTCTGTACTCACCCACATAGACACAATCTCTCTCTTCTCAACTCTCTAAACCGTATGAAAGTGCCTAAATCCTAGGGTACCCTATGAAAATGCCTAAACCACTAAAACCATATAATAAAAAGTGCACCCTAAACCTAAACCCTAGCGTACCCTATAAAAGTGCCTAAATCTAAACCTTAGGGTACCGTATGAAAGTGCCTAAAATCCTATGGTACCCTATGAAAGTGCCTAAACCACTAAAACTCTATAATAGGAAAGTGCACCATAAACCTAAACCCTAGGATACCCTATGAAAGTGCCTAAAATCCTAAAGTAACCTATGAAAGTGTCTAAACCACTAAAACCCTATACTAAGAAAAGTACACCCAAAACTTAAACCCAAAAAAAAGTGATTTACCTTAGTGGTAATTAAAAAAAGTGATTTACCTTAGTGGTAATTAGATATTTCTTTTCTAGACCTAGAGGTAAAAATCTCGGGAAAATATCCTTTGGGCTTATAAACGGGTGGGCCTGGGATGTCGAATTTTGTTTTGGGCTTAAAAAGATGTAAGTTTAGAAAGCCCGACTCGGACCTCTACTATAAACCTTTCGGCCTTGAACCGGGGTCTATGGCCTATCAACCCGACTCGGACCTCTTCTCTCTTTCCCTCTCTCTCGTGGCCAGTGGACAGTGAACCCTACAATGGCCTCCAAGTCCAGCAGCAGCAGCAGCAACAACAACAACAACAGCAGCAGCAAGAAGAGGAAGAATAGATATCTCCCCCAAAACGTCAGCTCTCTTTCTCTGTCTCCTTATATATACAGTTTACACCTGTATATCTGTGCCCTTGATTCTTCACTTGTAATGCGCAATTCTTTTTGTTGTTTCTTTGCTAATTTTCAGAAACCAGTGAAGAAGGGTGGGTACCCATTACGCCCAGGAGTGCAGGGATTCTTTATCACTTGTGATGGTGGGAGGGAACGCCAAGCCTCTCATGAAGCCATTGACGTTATTGACTCTGTATGAATGCCTTATTCCTCGCCATTGATTTCTTTTTTTTTGTATGTTTTTTTTTTCCTGGTAAGTATATATTGTGGCGAATGTGGTCATAGTAAATGATGGTCTGTAATAAAATGGCGGTTTTTGCTGAAAATTGCCTACCCACCTTGTTTAGCGCAAAAGTTCCTCACTTTTTTATGTGTTTTTTATTTTATAATGTTTTTCTATCCATTTCTGTTTTGGGGTTTTTGTTATTTTTATAGTCCTATGACTTATCCAATAAAAAAGATTCTTTCCATTTTTTAGATTCTCAAACATGCTTGTCTGTTTCTTCAGTACATCATTTTTAGTTGCTAGATTTTCTAGGGTGTGTCTCTTTTATCCAAATATGTACATGCACACCTACATATATACATATATACTAGCGGTGAACCCATCTTATGCATGGTAGGAATGACAATTTAACCCGCCCGACCCATCCCCGGCCCCCTCCAATAGGGGTGGTTCCCTTCTATACTTTTCGGATTTAGTTTGGGGGAGGGGAAGAAATGTGATGTGACATACACTTCATTTGTTCTTTACAAGGGTCAAGGCTTACAATCCTATATTTAGTTTTTTTCTAATAAATGGTTATTGCTTTCACGCTTATATATATGTTTGTCAGTTATTTTATGTTGTTTCTACATCTCTTCTTATTGTCCATTTTAGAACCCAATGGATTGGTATGGTTCATGATGACTTTCTTCTCATTCTTTTGGAATGGATCTTTGTGAGAGAAGCTGCCCTTGAACAACTTTGTTTAGTTCTTTTTCACTTCAACAAGTACATGTATGCTGACACTAGAGTTATCTATGCAAAAGGATCCATATTCCATATAGTGAGTTATGAGTACTTGAGTACATGCATTACAGGTGGAATTTCAGCAACTTATCCCAGTGAGCTTCTTTTTATTTTATCCTTGTATGGTGCAGTTCTATGAAGAACTGGCTCATGGGAAGGCTTCAGGAATAAAATGTGGATATTTAGCTGATAAACCTTCGAATAAAAAGACTAAATTCACGTATGCGGAATCTTCTAGTAGTGATGAGGATGACGACGACAACAGCAACGATAATGAATCTGATGATCATGACAAGGAAGAGGACAAAGATAAACCAGAATCTCATGCAGATGGTGATGCAAGTCTTGAAAATCCCAGAAATGCAGACTTAGATCCTCGTAAACTGGAAGACAACAAAGATGATGATAAAGAGGATGCCGCTTGTGATGAAAGTCGAGCAGTGAAATGTGATGTTCCACCAGCTAAGAAGCAATGTGTAGAATCAAATGCATCTGAATGTGGACATGTCAAAAGTAACAAAATGGAGGAGAAGTCCGTGGATAGGTTAATTGAAGCAGAACTCGCAGAGTTGGGAGACAGAAACAAGGTGAGTGAATGACGAAAACTGAGCTCTGGAGATACAGTTTTGGCACTTGTATAGGAAAGATTTTGCCAAGTTTGATTCCCACTAAATCCAATCAACTCGTGATGTTGCTTTTTTCTTTCATCTTCTCATAATCCTTATGGTTTTAATCCTCTTTGCCTTAGTATTCAACTTATTTTTATGGTTTTGTGTCTATTTTCATTTCCGCTTCTATGTTGAGATGTATGCTATTTATTGTTGATTTGTTTGAAATCTGTCACTTGATTTTAGAAGAAAGAAGTGTGACTTTGCAAAGAAGAAAAACAAAACTAACGTATTATTGCATTGTGAAAGTATGAACTATTACAAGAATAATGAAAGGTTTTTATAGGCTAACCCTAAAAACCTTAGAAAAACCCTAATAACACAAAAAGACTAAAATACCCTGAACATAAAAGATAAATAACGACAACCTTACCGAAACCCTAATAACACAAAAGGACTAAACTACCCCGAACATAAAAGAACAAATTAACTGAAACCCGAACAATTTAACCCTACAATTTAACTGAAACCCTAACAATTAACAAAAACCCTAAATTATACTTCACAAGAAGAAATATGAGTAACAAGAAGAAAACTGCAAACATCCAATTGGATAGGCTCACTAGACTTCAGATTTAACTTCCTATTACATATGTAGCTTAATTGTCTCCTGAACAAATAGCCACGCACAACTTTCTCTCTTGCCCCTAGTAGTAGTTTGCGCACTTCTTCAAATTCCATACAAAGTGGGGTTAAAATTGTATGAGACAGTTTGCCAAGGAGAGGATGGTGTACAAGCCGATGAGATAAGCTTTATTAGGATCCTCCCGTGGCTGGACTTATGAATCTTTTTTCTTCATTCTGCTTTGTCAAGGCCTAAGGGCCATATGCTCAGTAGTATATGTATAATACCTTTGAAAACTGAGCAACGACTGGCCTTACCAATGCTCAAGGACTTCGAAATGATTTTGTAAATAGCATTCCACAAGCTGATAGGGCAACAATCAGATGGGTCCTGTGATCCAGCAGTTAAAGTAAGTTTTTTCAGTGTGAGTGCACGCTTTAGCTCCTTCAATCTTAACCTTGTGTAGAAAAATGCATCTACTCTAACTGAATCTGAAACAGTTTTCAGCCATCATTTGATCCCATGTGAATTGCTAAAAACATGCAAAGTGTATGGCTAACCTAATAATGAAAGTTTCGTAAGGGGATAAGAACTATGAGTTAACTGTTACTCGCTATACATTAGTTGAGGTAATTTTCATGAGTCTTTCCCATGTCCAACTTTGAAGCTTTAAATGACTTGGAGGTTTTCGTCAGTATTTCCTTATCCGTGTGAAAAACACATACATTGGACAAGAAGTTTGGTTTATAATTGTAGACGTATTGATAGTTGATACCTTCTTATTTTGATTTTAACGTATTCTTGTCCTATGTATGCATTGAATCTTTCCCCTGTTAAGATGACAACTTGTTTTTGTTTGTTGTAACAGAGGCATTTTAACAACCTTGATTCAGGTTGCAACGGGGTCGTCTTTCTTCAAATGCGAAAGAGAGATGGGGACCCAAGCCCCAAGGATATTGTGCAACACATGATGACATCGGTTGCTTCAACAAGGAAACATATGTCAAGGTTCGTTGACTTTTGACTGAAGTATTAATAGGTAACTTTTGATAGCATAGTGGTGCAAACTAAATATCAAGGGAAATCAAGATTCAAGAGAGATGAGCAAAATCCCAATCAAGGGGATAATCCCCTAAGGGTAGAGAGAGAAACTATGTCTCAATCAATATATTTCAATATTCTTAATAATCAAAAAGCTACATAATGAGGACTCAAGACTCCTATTTATAGACTCAAAACCTTACACACACTAGAGGACACTAAAATGACGACAATACCCTTAATTTTAGTGCATCCTATAGTAGTATGTGTAAGAAAAACATGTAAATAAGGTCTGCTATCTGGTTTTGATCAGGTTCCTTTTAAGAGTGTTACCAGTTGAAGTGACATGCTATGCTTCAGAAGAGGAAATCACCAGAGCAATCAAGCCACTCATTTCTCAATACTTTCCTGTGGAATCTCAAACTGCACTCAAGGTATTATTTTCTAACTTAGTAGCCACATTGTGCCGACCCCAATTGATTTGGGACATAAGTCTCGGTTTGGTTAGTAGCCACATTGTGCCCATTTTGGGGAATAAGTATTGATCCCAAGAAAGTTTGCCAGGGTAATGGAAACAAATTTGAAAGTCCGGAAGGTAATGTAATGGGGAATCTACGCTTCTTCTCTAGTTGTGGATGCAGATTTCCCTTGACCAAGGGTGGGGCTTCTATCTATTATTAGCTGTAAGTTTGTGGGCATGGTTCATAGGGTTTCGTTTTGACTTGGACATGGTGTGCCAGAATGAGGCTTATATCCAACCAGGGAACACAACAGATGTGTGTGCTTGTGAATGTACTTAATTGATGGGGAATTACCATACGATGATTCTGTTTGCATCTATGCATGCAGAAGATACATGTGGAGTACAAAAATCCTAAAGTAATGGACAGTATAGTCCTTCGCAAGGATCTTTTTGTGGTTTGCATACTTAGTACTTACCTGTATTTTCAAGGCAAGTAAAGAACCATGGTACCTGTATTTTGTTTTGGGCAACCTAGTTTTAATATTTGGCACCGTCAACAAGGTCTCAAGATGCAAATCTTCCCCACAAGGTTGGAAAAGTAACCATCAATGACATAATACTGATAATAGAGTAGACTGGAAATATTTTTCTTCCAACCAAACTTGAGATGCTTTGTTATCATAGAGGCGGATACAAAGATAAACTGGTTAGCAAATGTCAGGGAAAAACATGTCCAGGCTGGACAGATTTATGTATCTTTTTATGCCGCCTTATTTTTTCTTGTTCTATGAACCTCTCTTGCACTGCATGTTGATGCAACCATGAAAATTGAACACATTTGCAGCACCATTTTACCATGGATGTATCAAGGATTTCGATTTGTGATTTCTGCTATTTGCTTAGCGATGTCATATGCTGCAAGTTTAACATGTTTTTTGTATTTTTTTTATGATGGAGCACCAGTTATTGGGTGGAACAATTAAGTTAGCACATTTCTCTTCCTGGTTTTTTGGAGTCTCAACCGTAACCGTTCTCAATATATGACCCCTAACTGTTTTCAATTTTCAATAAGGAGTCATACTCAACCATAACCGTTTTCAATATGGAGTCATATATTCTTCGAATACAAACTGTAATTAAGAGGCAACTTTTAACGAGTTTCTGCTTTAATTGTGTTTTGTAGTTTGCAGTACTATATGAAGCCCGGGCAAATACTGGTATAGATAGAATGAAAATCATAAACGCAGTTGCAAAATCGGTTCCTGCGCCCCACAAGGTTGATCTCAATAATCCAGACAAGAATATTGTGGTTCAAATTGCCAAGGTAAGATGGTGCTTTTCCACATAAAGTTTGCTTGAATGTATGCAAATAATGCTAGTTTTGTTACAGTAAGGAGTATTTTTTTAAACGTTGAAGTTGTCTCATGTAGAGTTTAAGCCTTTCCACTCCATGTCAATATGGTTTGGAGTTTTTGGACATTTCTCATTTGGATTAATGCCTTGTCAATATAGATAGTCGCTATTCTATTGATACCATTTACCCTCCCGTTAAAATTTTCACTTTGAATTTCCGGATTACTTGAAAGGACATGATGGACTATCTATGGAGAAAAATAGATCTGTTGAAATGGTGCTTCAAAACTTCAAATACAAAAAAAGAAAAAGAAATGGTGCTTCAGAAATCTGCCTTTCCATTCATCGTATTGAGCTAAGATTGAATGTTCAGTGTTTTCTATAAAGTGGTTATTAGTCATTTGTTTGGTAAATTGCACCGTTAGTTCTATAGTTTCACGGAGATTACACTTCAGTCCCCACAATTCCAATTTCATCAATTTTCATTTCAGTCTCCATGTGGTGCCTCCTGAAGTTTACACTTCAGTCCCGCCCATAGTTGTCAGAATCGCACGATTCACGATTCGATTCTCGATTCGATTCACGATTCAAGTAAAAACGATACGAATCTATAGGTGAATCAAGGTGTGAATCATACGATTCACGGTTCAATTCACGATTCATGCGAAAACGATACGAATCTATAAGGGAATCAAGGTTTCTCGCAATTATTACATTCGACTAATGTGAAATCACTTTAGTTGTTTTACCTTAATTTTGCCATATAAACTAGTTTTGTACCTATTAGGCTACAAACTATTATTGTTATAAAAAATGCTACAGGCACACAACCAAACCACACCTCTAACCACACAACACAGGTGTCGCGCTAAAAGGCATGACACATGTCCCCGGGCCCACCACAAATCTTACTCAAAAAAAAAAAAAATCAAGACAAATCATCTTTTTCTCTCTCCTCCCCTCATCTCTCTCTCTCTCTCCCCCAAACCCAATCTCCTGGCCTCCCTCCCTATCTGCCACCAACACCACTTCCATACCCACCACTAGTTCATCACCCTCTCTGTTACCACCATCCCCCCTGCCTCATCTCTCTCATCTCATCCCTGCGGCAACTCCTCCTACCAGTCCTACGACGAGACCGTCCTATCCAAAACCCACTTGTCCTCTGGTTTTCTAGATCTACGCCCTCTGTTTTCTCCCATCACCACTACTAAAAATCCAATTAGCTTAAGAAAATCGAATTTCGCACTATACTCGCTGGTAACAAACGGAAATGAGAACAAATATGATGTTACCATTATTTTTTGAGAGTCCAAAAGCAATCAAGAATCAAGATGAGTGTAGTTTCAATTTTCAGTTTATATGATTCTGAGTTTCAGTTCCAATTAGATGTCGTTTTTCATGTTTCGGTTCATGGAGATGCTATACCAGTCGGGTCGGGTCTGAGTCGGGCAAACAAAAGTTTAGTCGGGGTTGATTTGGGTCGTTGCGGGTTGTGGTGGCCGCTGGTGGTGGTGGAGGACGTCGGCGGGGATGGCTCTGCTTCGGTCTTCTTTGTCGCTTTCGCTGAACGAAGAAGGGGGTGTTTCAGAATTTGGTCTTTTTTTCCTGAGTTAGAAAAAAGCGGGGCCCATTGCCACATAGGATTGTGTGGTTTGTGGTGTGGCATTTTGGTGTGCCTGTAGCACGATTCTATTGTTATTTGTTGTATGGCTAAGCTTTCATTTTTATAATGAATATTTATATCTACTTGCATATATCCATTTTATTATGGTATTTAGTTTCATGTACAACTATCTACTCTTTCCTATTAGACCATGTAATCATCAGTTTAAGTTAGAAAAAAACTTCAATGCTGATTTAAGCTTAAATTTGTCAATTTTACGAGAGTATTTTTGAAACTAAGTAAGACCGAATCATTATGATTCACGATTCGGAAAAGAGTCAATCCGATTCTCGATTCGATTTGCAATTTGACAACTATGGTCCCGCCATATCGTTGCTAAGGAATTAGTGCTGTTGTCTGTACAATCTACTGTACACGGGATTATATCTATTGCTTTTTTATCATGGATTAAATTAACTCCTCGCCAGACACGCCTGGGAGGCTGGGACACTAGGTGGACAAGCCCAATTATGTGTCTTAGTTTATATTGCATTCGCCCTGTTGGGATACGCTGAGAAAAGGCTAGGACACGTTGGTGGCATGCTGGGATATGTTAGGAGGTCAGAAAGGAATTATACGAAGTCGAGGCATGGTCAAAATTGTCATGGATGATTAGGGGCTCTTGTTTTTTACCATGTAGAATAATACTCTGTAGTTTTAGGTGTTTTATATCCTTATTTTGATTAAAATAGCAATTCATTTTCCCACATGTATTTATAACATAAACCTATGAACAAGAGGAACTTTTCATTCAATATATCCGCACCCTAATTTTGTAAAAACTTTGTTTTTCCATTCAACATGTCCGTGTCCTGTCTTGTCCGTGTCCCATATATGACACGAGTCGAAAAGCATTTGCCATGTTTGCTGCTCTATGAGTCTGCGTGAGTATATTGTTCTTGGTATATTATTCATGCTAGCAATTGTGGACTTCTGATTTTGGCTGCGACGGCCCTAATTATTTTGTGATCTTGATCTTTTGCAGACGGTATGCTTGTTGGGCGTTGTTGAGAAATACAAGGAACTAGCTAAGTACAATCTGAGACAGCTCACTTCAACCAAACCATAGTCTGGAATATCTTTCGGAGTTGCTTTTTAGTTTCTTAGTGCTATTTAATCATATTTGACTATTTATCTTGTCGTCATTCAAGTTTTTGGTCGAATTTCCTATATGAATGAAAATCTCGGATTTGGAGTTGATTTTTTAAGTATTCTAAAATATGCTTATCCATCTGGAATTTTAGTTTAACATGGCAATTGGTGCCTGACAAAGTCTCGGACAGGATTGGTTGTTATATCCCGGCCCATTTGGATGACGTATTAGTTTTTACAGGGATTAAATAGTAGGGGGATAAAATAGTCGGGGATTAAATAAGAAGAGCGGACTCACATTGATGTGATAGTTAATAATAGAGGATTAGATAGTACATGGTTTGGATGAGGGATAATAAAAGGGGGATAAGGAGGATGGAAGATGTAAAAACTATCAAATTGACTATATTGCCATTGTTAATTCAAATATCGGATTATGCATTTAAAAAATTAAAAAAATACCAAAATTAATTAATTCGATATACTTTTCAATTATAATACTCCTCTGTTCCAAAATATTGGTCCCTTTTGGGTAGTCGTATCACTCAAACAATTGTCTATATTTCACAATTTATAAAGTTTAATAGGATTTTTAAAAAATTGTATAATAAAACTAATTGAGATCTATCAAATAAGATCCATAATAGATATAAAAAATATTATAAATTAGGAAATATAGACGATTTTTTAAAAGGTCTCAAATAGTGAAAAGGGACCATTATTTTGGAACGGAGGGAGTAATTGATTTTAATACACCGTTGGATCACTAGAAAATTAGGCTATAATATTTCTTTTTAAAATTTTTCTATAAACTAAAATCACTAAATTTTTAAAGGAGATTATGTGAGGGGGAAAAAAAGAAGAAGCTAAAATTAGTTTTATTATAGCAAATGGCTAGAGGGAATTAACAAGTTAAATAGAGGGGAAGAAGTGTAATTTTCACTAAATCTTTCTTCTTCCTCCTTCACTCTCAACAGAACCCAGATTGGCACAGTACCACACCAGATGCTGGCAACAACGGCCAATCAAGGGCCGGCGGCAACAGCGCGATGACAATTCAGTGGTCTGCGATTTTCACCCAGATATGTTTATTTTTTGCTAGATCTGAAAATTTTCAGAAATTTGTGCTTGTGCTTGAATCATTTTTGCTTGAAACAGAGGGGTATTTTTGCTTGAAACAAATTTGTGCTTTTGCTTGAATCATTTTCAGAAATCATATGGTCCCGGATGAGAAGCCGGACTAAATAAAAGCCACCCCTGCTTTTATTTAGTCTGGGAGAAGCCAGAATTTAGTCGGGGTGCCATTTTGGTTGCCAAAGCATGGGCTAAATGTCCAATCAACTCCTCATCTTCATCCTCCTCCCCTTTACCTCATCCAAACGAGCCCTCTTAGTGTACAGGGTAGATGTTGTGGTGTAAAACATACATCTTGGTTAAAGAAGCTTATTTTTCAAAATTTATTAATATTCTAAATGTAATCAAGCATGTCTATATAGGTGTAAATTTTTTGCATCTTATTGATCCGAAGCAGATATTATCTGTTATGCTGCTGGTGTTGTATCCATCACACAGGAGACAGGAGTGACCCTCATTCGTTCGGAAACGGGGTGGGTGTTGTGCACTTGGGTGCTATGCACCGTGTTGTGCACCCCTCGACCGTCCGATTATGTTTTGGACGGTCCTGATGTGTTTTGATTTTTTACCGATAAAAGTAAATCAAAATTAAATTAAAATTGCTCAATACATCCAGGTCATCCAAAACATGATCGGACGACCGAACAGTGCACTGCACGGTGCATAGCACCTACGTGCACAGCACCCACCCCAAGTCCCGTTCGTTCGCTGTTTTTATTACTTATCAGGGAGGATGGGGAGATGTTGCACACACGGATCTATAGCCAAATTTTAATATGGGAAAACCCATCAAAATTCATCTCCAATCCTTGACTGTCTCATACTATAATGTGGTTTATTCTTTTTGTTTAACCCAACAAGGAGACCTAATTCCAATATGGAATTAACAATAGTCTACTTTCCGGTGGTGGTTATCAATGGTGAATGGTATACGCATATATGTACATCAGCTCCTTTCTGTAACACTAACTTGAACGTGAACAGCTCAATATCGGCCAACCTAATTCCAATATGGAATTAACAATAGTCTACTTTCCGGTGGTGGTTATCAATGGTGAATGGTATACGCATATATGTACATCAGCTCCTTTCTGTAACACTAACTTGAACGTGAACAGCTCATTATCGGCCCCCTCTGGGCACCTCAAATGGAGCTTTTGCCCAAATTTTGGCCGGAGATGCATAATAGCTTATTCCTAAGATTAACCAAGTGGTTGTAAGCTGCTTCTTTTTTAATCCTTTAGTCTTGAAGCTCTATAAATATTACTCAATGAATTTCTAGAAAAAATAGTACATGGAAATAAACAGATATTAAGACTAATAGGTTTCAACTCGGAAACACCCATTAATTGATTTTTCTGTGACAGAAGAAACTGAGAGAGAATAAGAGTGAACGAAACAAGTTGAAACTAATCCCCTTCAAGGCCTCCTTTCCTCCACAGGATTTGTGAGGGTACAACTTGCACATCCGAAGAGCTAGGCAGAAATAGACTTGAATACCTTCTCCACCATTTTCCTGTATTCTGAAAAAGATGAAGGATTTTTTTATTCAGATTGAAAATTGAAATAAAGCCGATAAGGGAAAAAATTGCATAAAAATATTTTCTTACCTGTTTGGTCTCCCCACAGTGAAGCTGCTTGGGTGTTAAGAGGGGAGCTTATGTTTGGTTCTATAATTAACACAACCAACAGAAAAAAAAAAAGGATAACAGATTAGACCTGGAGTCACATACTAAAATGGATAGTTCTAAATCCTGTCATAAAAGTGAAATTAACAGGAATTAAATGAATAGTTTACCTCCAAGGAGACTCTGGATGGAAAGTAATATGGTTCTCACATCATAAGCAGATGACCATTTATCCTACAAGCAAAATCCAATCATGCAATTTTGTCAGATTAATGAGGAGACTCTGCCAAACTAGTTCAGCGAAATTAGGAAATTATTTCTCTTACTAACCCAATTTCAAAAACACCACAAAGATGCATTCGGACTGTGATTTCAAACTTCCATATTTCCAAAACAAGAAAAATGGAAAACGAAAAACAGTACGTAGTGTTCAGATTTCATATTGTATACCTGAAGAATGTCCAAGCATATGTTCCCATGTACATCAACATTTGGATGGAAGCAGGCAGTCTCAAACTTAACCTTTGGAGGTTTAAACGGGTAGTCGTTTGGAAAGGAGAGGGATAGCTTGTATTCTGTTCCTTCAAAGACAGTGTCTTTGCTTCCAGTAATGGTCCCTTTCCAGCAAAATATGTTGTCTTCCTCAGGGAATGCAGATATCTCAGTACCACCACTCATCTTTACATTTCACAACACAAGAGACAGACAGTTTGTTAGAGACAAATTTAAAGAAATGGAAAATGCCTAAAGCTTGTCATAGACAGTTAAGAATTCTTACCATTAGAGCCATCAATTCAGATTGCAACCTGTTTGTCCAAGCAAACAAATTTTTTAAAAAATGAGAAACAAAAAAATCCCAATCTCATAGCTAAATAACGGGAAGACAGCTAAAGTATGATGGGAGTTTTTAACAGGTAAAACTATTGATGTCCAAACAGGCACCAAAAAATCAAGAACCAAAGGAAAGCACGCAGAATTTATTCAGTAGGGTAGAAAACATGAACAAAAAGTAAACGTGGATTGATTCATGCTCTGGCCTCAAGAGCTCGTGGGTTCTCAAGTCCAGTCTCGTGGCCACGAGGCCAAAGCACGAGACAATCCTCGTTTAGACAAAACATAGATTGACTCGTGATTTGCGCAATATGGCTCGTGCATTTTAAATTTCACCCTCACCTTGTGCAAATGCCTCATGGCCACAGGCCACAGCGCCTTTTTCAGCCTATATGTGTATTGCAACGTGCAGAAAATCAAGATGAAGCAAAGGTGCACTTCTAGTGGTTTTGAAAAAGAGAGAAATCGAACCAAAGCATAAAGCTTTAAAAGGTATTATACCAGAAACTCTGCTGCTGACTTACTACTAAACCCTAATGAAGGAACATATTTCAACAGAAACAGATTTTAGAATACTCGAATCTGATCGAATCCTATAAATTCAATCAACAGGAGCAATCAATATGAAGGGCAAAAGATAGGTCAATTCAATCTTAAAAAAACCCTAATCAAGAAACAACTTTCAACCCGAAAACGATACTCCTTTTTAATCACATCCAGTTAAGGCTAAAAAACACAAAAACCAATATCATCATGACCAGTTTCAAATTTAAACAATGTGCTCTTTTTTTTAAGTAGAGTATGAATATAGATTTTACTTAAGTTTGGAGATCATAATATCAAGCCAAAAATCGACTAATCAAACGCAAATAGGGCAACAATCAAGATAAACGACAGAAAAAAAAAAAAAAGAGAGCACCCAAATCAAGAAACAACTTTTTCCACTCGAATAAACAGAGAATTGATTAGGTAAACCGAATATCGTCATGGTCAATTTTTGAATTTCCAAGTATATATGCTTCTATTGTATGTGCATATGTATGTATACCTCTTATGAACAGACTGGATATCGACGGTCTTCGCCATGGGGGGAGGCTGCTTGGAGGATGAGATCACCGCAGCCGTCGCAGGCGTGTTGTTGTTATTGATGTTAGGCATCGTCTAGAGAAAGAAATTGGCAGAGAGAGAGAGAGAGGAAGAAGAAGGATAATTTTATTGGATCTCTTCTTTCTTCCTCTTCTGCGAAAGGAGAGAGAGAGAGAGAGAGAGAGAGAGAGAGAGAGAGAGAGAGAGAGAGAGAGAGAGAGAGAGAGAGAGAGAGAGAGAGATGTGTGTGTGTGAGAGAGAGAGAAAGAGAGAGAGAGATGTGAGTGGGTTTGATGTTAAAGAACGTTAATAGGGTGAGAGAGTTGTGAGAAATTCAAATTTCGAACGTTGCAAAGATGCTTTTTGTCACAACGGCTAGTTTCCAGCTTTGATATATGGAAATCGTTTTCTAAACTGGTTGAATAATTCTAAAGAGCCGCTATGAATACCCCATTTTGGTGTTGTACCACTTCTTATAATCGGAGTTGTTCAATTTATTTAGAATACTTCCTCCATCCCCATTTTATGGTTCAAGTTAGCACTCTTTGCCGTCCTAAAAATATTATCTCACTTCAAAACTAAATAAGTAATAGTCAATGAATTCCCATGTTTTACCCTTTCATTTTGGAATTAGTAGTACTACTAAGGGGAGCTTTTTCGAAAAAGACATAGTATAGGGATTATTCATGCAATAAGAACATCAACTTTTCTCATAATGCCAATAGGACATTTCGGCAATATGTGACAAAAATACCCTCTGGGAAGGGCCTTGTTTGGCTAACACAAAATGAAATTTTTCATTTTTTTCGATATCTGATTGCGCAGATAACGTAATTTGTTGAACCTCCGGGAAGGGCCTTGTTTGGCTGACACAAAAAATGATTTTTTCATTTTTTTTCAAATTTGGTTGCGCAAATAACATAATTTATTGACCCTTCGGGAAGGGCCTTGTTTGGCTAACACAGAAAATGATATTTTCATTTTTTTCAGATCTGGTTCCGCAGATAACGTTATCTGTTAACATAGAAAGATGTCTTTTTTGTATTATTTTTTTCCCGGTTAGCACATATACCATTATCTCTTGATTTTTTCTAATATACAAAGAATTCATCGCACAAATACCCTTATATGTCTATTTTTTAAGGGAATATATAGAAAATTGATTAGCATAAATACCTTTATAAGTTTTTTTTTGTTGTTGATGTTATTGGCGAACATATTTGGTAGTCTGTTGCAATCTGGCCTCTGTTTCATGACAATAACAGCAACAGATTACCAAATATGTGTACATTTGTACTCTGTATCATGTCAGCAAAGTAGATAGTTGTGGTAGTCTATTGCAATCTGGTCTCTGTTTCATGATAATAACAGCAACAGATTACCTAATATATGTACATCTGTACACTGTATCATGCCAGCAAGACAGACATATATGGTAGTCTGTTACAATCTGGCATTTTGTTTCTTGCCAAAAACAGCAACAGATTACTAAATATGTTTAATTGTTCCATACTAAATTTGTTTTGTATTTGTTAGTTTTGCGTCGATTCTTTTGTAGATTATTGGTTTGTCACGACGAGAAGAATCTAAAAAGTAAAAAAAAATTTAAAAAATGGTACTCCAACTTTTCGGGGGGGAAAATTGAAAGAAATTAATCTTTTTTTTTTATAAAAAAAAGGTAACTTGTATTAATAATCACACTAATGGTAATCCTTTCCCTTTTTTGTTTTTTATAAAACGTAACTTATATTAATAGCTATCAAACAGATAAAATTATGGAATTATTTGTTTTAATCATTTGCAAGTAAACTTTTTAAAAAATTTGATCATAATTTTTTACTTTATAGATTCCTCTCGAACTAATAATCCACAAAAGAATTTGACAAAAAATGAACAAATGCAAAAGAAGAAAAATTTAGAATAAGAATAAAAGAAATAGTCTAAGTGGATTTTTTTTTTGCCAAAGCAAAATTCAACATTTTCACTGTTGGAACTAGAAGTATACCCATAGAACAAGAAATGAGTCTCTCTCTCTCTCATCAGTCCACCTATGCGTCCAATTCCCCCCTCCAAAACCCATTTAGGAAGATACAAACAAAAACCCATGAAAACACCGAGAAATGCAAACTTTAAATTGTTCCATAATAAATTTATTATGCATTTGTTAGTTTTGCAGCATTTTTTGTGAATTATTGATTCAATAATCCGCCAAAAATTAGATTATTTTTGTCTTTTTAATTAGATTATTTTTGTTTTTAGTGAACTTTTTAATTTTTTTTTTAAGTTTGGTTAGTTTGTGTCGATTTTTTGTGATTTATTAGTTCGTCTCAACAAGAGTAATCTAAAAACTATAAACTTATTAACCAAACTTAAATTTTGTGAATAAAGACAAAAAATAATCTGATAAACCCTAAATTTGGATTATTTTTGCCTTTAGTGAATTTTTAAAAAAAATTGATCATAATTTTATATACTTTTTAGATTTTTCTCATCGAGACGAACCACTATACAAAAAAAAAATCAGCGCAAAACTAATAAATGTAATTTTTTTTTAATAAAGACAAAAAACAACATTCTTTATTACTTCCGAAAATATTTTTAATATAATATCTAATGTAATGTATGAAGTATAATATATTATCATTTTTTCCTTTGTCTCCATTCCATTTCCTAGCCACATCAGTGGGGGCTACTCCACTGCCGAGCACTATTCTTCCGACGCCATCTGCTTTTGAGGGACAATGGGCAATTTTGTCCATGGTTGGACCTAAGGCATGAATATTTTTAACCTCATGTACTGCGCTCATTTAAAATATCTAGGGTGGGCCTAGAGCCCTTTAAGACACTAAAAGTGGCCTTCAGCCCAAAAAACCGTACTAAAGGGGAAAAGTAAGAAAAGGTAATGATTGAAGGGTAAAATAAGAAAATTAAGTTTTCAAAAGTGCAATGATTGTGTTATCTTATTTAGTTGAAATACTCAAAAGAGACTTATTAAATGGGGACGGAGGGAGTATTGTTTTATGAGAATATATAGAAAATCAGCTCATTCGGATATCGTTTAAATTCAAACTCGATTAAGTCCTTACCAATATCTGAATGAGTTAATTTTCAATAAGTATTCTTAAAAGCATATTTTACAAAAAAAAAAAAAATATGATATGTACATACAGAGTGCCAAAACGGGCCCAAAACGCATCCCAAAAAAAATGCGATAAAAACTTAAGCGCGACACAAACTACAAAGGACGATAGATGCTGTTCACGACCAGGATTCCCACCATAACCCAAACCCAGCGCCTCCCCACCTCCGCCTACCGCCACCACCGTCGGGCTCTTGTTCATCTTTTGGAACTATAATTGCGATCCAGGCAAGTGAAGAACTATGTATTTCGATCCCGACCGTTGAAGAATTACAGAACCAGGTTTGTTTCTTTTGTTTTTCCATCTTCTCTCTCGTCCTTTCTAATCTGGATTTGCCGAATATTTTCAATGTTTATGTTTGTGATTTCTCCATCAAGTCTGGTCGTTGATCTACCTCGTCCTTTTGCACATCGGCCGAGGCGGTGGCAGGGTGAAATCCTTATAATAGGGCAAAGTATGATCTTACGCTGTCGTCGGCAAGCCCAATCGTCCTCAGTTCTAGCATGTGGAAATCGTAAGACGAAGGCAGTATCGACGGCAGTGGAATCGGGCTGCAACCCTGGTGAGGAATTGGATTGGTGGGTGGTTTGGGGTGGCTCTATGAGTATCCCATTTTGGTGTTCTACCACTTTTAAGGGACTTATTTTGGAGTCACACTCTTGTAATCGGGGCTGTTCAATTTATTTAGAATACTCCCTCCGTCCCCATTTTATGATTTCAATTACTTCTTGTCATCCCAAAAATATTGTCCCACTTCAAAACTAAATAAGTAATAGTCAATGAATTTCCTTTATTACCCTTTCATTTTCAAATCAGCAGTACTAAAAAAGTAAGAAAATGTAATGATTGAAGGGTAAAATAAGAAAAGTAGGTTTTCAAAAGTGCAAATTGTGTTCCCTAATTTAGTTGGAATACTCAAAAGGAACTATTAAATGGGGACGGAGGGTGTATCATTTTATGAGATTATATAGAAAATTAGCTCATTCAGATATCGTTTAAATTCAAAATTGATTAAGTCCTTACCAATATCCGAATGAGTTAATTTTCAACAACTACTCTTAAAAACATATTTTACAAAAAAATGATATGTACAAAATGGAGTGCCACGAGGGGCCTAAAACGACGTCGTTTTGGGCCCGTCCCGAAAAAAAAGTGCGATAGAAAAGTATGCACGATACAAACTACAGAGGACAATAGATGTCGTTCACCACCAGGATTCCCACCACCACCGCCAACCACAACCCAAACCCAGTGCCACCCCACCTCCGGCTACTGCCACCACCGTCGGGCTCTCGTCTATCATTTGGAATTGTGATTGCAATCCAGGCGGGTGAAGAACTATGGATTTTGATCCCGACGGCTGAAGAATTAAAGAACCAGGTTTGTTTTTTTGTTTTTCTATCTTCTCTCTCGTCCTCTCTCATCTGGGTTTGCTGAATATTTTCAGTGTTTATTTTTGTGATTTCTCCATCCATTCTCGTCCTCGATCTACCTCGTCCCTTTGCACATCGGCCAAGGCGATGGAGGGGTGAAATCCTTATTGTCATGACCCTGACCTGCCCCTGTAGGCCTTAGTCACAACAGAGCGCCGGTGAAACTATCACCAAGGCCATTCTATACACATAAGTCCTCATATAAGCCTTGAGTCCACACGAAGGAAACACATCACCTTATTCTTCACATCCTGAAAGATAGAATATTTTCATAAGCCAAAGCTCGTACGAATGACCAATACATAATTTACACTTTTTCCATGGATATTATCAAAAGACATTTCAAAGGAGATAAACCACATCTTTTCATATTCAAAGAGAACTTGTAGCATGAGAAAACATATGTTTTAGGCGAACCATATTCTTTTTATATTTCCAAACGAACCTCGTAGCATGTAGAAACATATGATTTTTAATGCACATCCCACTATTCATATCATTTCATAGCACCGAGTGTCCCCGGTGTGGATAAGCTTAGACATCTTTGCATTACCCCATAGCATATGTAAAGACCAGAAAAACTTTATTAAGTTTTCAAAAATAATGTTGGGTTAATGTGAGAAATTGTGTAAAATGTCAAGATTGACTAAGTGTTGGATTATGGGTGATGTATAAGTTGGTTTGGGTGCATTTGAATTACACAAATCACATTTGGACTTGGAGTGTAATTATTTGACATGTTAAATGTGTGTGTGGTGAGAGAAGAGAGAGAGAAGCTCATCTTCTTCCCCAAAAAATACCCAGCCGTCTCTCTCTCTCTCTCTCTCATCCATAGCTCCTCAAACTTCTTTCTTCACCAACCTAGCCAAATCTCAACCTCCAAGCTTACTTCCTTCACAAAACCTTCATAAAATCTCGTGCTCTACGCATTGGTGTGCCTTTTTCACCCCGGTGTTTGAAGAACTTCTCTTGGAGTTGAAGCTAGGGTTAGGGTTCTTGACATTGGAGGTGTTATCAATCTCAATCTCAAGAGGTAGAGGATCATCCTTCAATTCTCAATGTAAATTTGATGTTTGTGTGTGTATTATCCTCACATTTGTTAAATCTCTTTTAACCCTTGCTTTGAGCCCTTTGTGGAAGCACTCTAGTCTTACAATGTTGATATAGTGTTGTTCTATCTATTTCCTAAGTGATTTACAAGCCAATTTGTGGGTTTGATTAGAGTTGGGTTGAAATCCCCCACCATGGGTGAAAATCTGCTAGAACTGGTCACTATTTAGGATTTTTGGGCAACATAAAAGCAGAATTGGGAAAAGTGTTAAACTACAATGTTGTATCTCTTCAAATTACCTACGTTTTGATATATAATATGTCCTAAACGGAGTTTGGTGTGAAAAGTTATGGCGAAAATACTAAGACTGTTCAAAATATGCTCGTAATAGGTTTGTATCGATACAAAGCAACTTTGTATCGATACCAGAGGGGCTGTTCAGCTTTTGGATCCTGTGTATCGATACACCCTCATGTGTATCGATATAAATGGCCATTTTTTGCCAGAATCAGGTTTTGTGACGTCTTTTGATTTCTTCGGGCATTTGCTTGGTATAACCATCCTCCGAACCTCGTTTCTTGTTCCGATAATTGTTCCGGACCTACTCGCTTGTACCGTTAGAACTTTATTGGTTTTCCGTGATTGATTAACATTATGTTTTATGCTCTGTGGGCCTACTTGATTGAATTGAATGAGAATTGTGGATTGAATTAACATAGAGGGGATGGGTGACACAATGACACGAATACGTGGTGTACATATTTTCCTAAATTGAAAGTGAGGACTTGAATGGATGACACGGGGCCCGAAAGGGTATGCCCGGAATGACACGGGGCCTTTAAGGTATGCCCGGAGTGTAAAGAATGGCTTAAATGAATAGTGCATACAATGAGGGTGTCTTGAACACTTGCGACGTGTCGAGTATGTATCAGATACGACGGAGTCATATTCGGGTTGTATTGGCGATTATCAATTCTCATGATATTCTTACACCTTTCATATGATTCTATGGACTTTATCACCTGACTTCTTTCCTTGTTGCACGTCATGAGCATCTCATTTCCATTTAGAATCGATAGATGTTTTCCTACTGGGCTAGTGAGCTCACCTTTATAATTTTCAGGTACTTAGCATGGAGGAGCACGACATGGCGTGATGATGTGCATGTATTACCATTTTTGAAAGATTTTCAACGGAGTTATTTAATTATTCATTGTTTTGGATAGGACGAACAAGTATTTGGTTTTTGGTTTTCATCTTTTGTAAAGGCAAGTTGCCACTTTAAAATTTATGTAACGTAAATTGGGTACGGTAGATGGTTGACCCTTGTACTTGACTTGAGATGTATTTGACCTTGACCATGGAAGTTAATGACCTCCACGTGGAATATAATATAACAATGTTTATGAAAATCAGGGCGTGACAGCATATCATGTTCATATCTTGCTAGTCTTTTAGCGTTGTCCCCTAGCAAGTTGGGATGCTAAAGATGCCATTAATAGATACAAAATATGTCCACCTTTCATTTGATATCCATGGAGTTCATATCACTAAGCAAGACATGTGAATAAAACATAGCTTTCACATTTGACAAGGAAAACACATTTAAAACCATGTAACTTAGGTATTAGTCACTCACCTTGGTCCGCATGACCACCGAACTTCCTACAACAATTGAGTGATGAAATTATGATTAGAAGATGCCAAATGAGGGTAAACATGTCTAAAATGAAGTCCTATAAGTGTGTGAGGTTAGCAGTGGAAGTAACAAAAAAATTCCAAAATAGACCTTGGCTACTAGTACTCACAAAAAGCTCCTACTAGTACCCGCAAAACAGAAAGTTTGGCTACCGGTACCCACACAAATCAAATCGAACAGAAAGTTTTCCCCACCCCTATTTACCAAATCAAATCGATGGCGTCGACACTCTGAAGGAAGAGACGTCGGGTCATCAAAAATCAGAAACGGTCTTACCGAGTAGAACATGTGATTCCCTGTAAAGGTAAACGAGCACAGTACAAACTACCGATGCCACGACATTCAGTTCTAAACACCAATTTATATCTAACATCTGCATGTGCATAGCTTGGATGACAAGGATGCCTTTTTAGGAGGCCAGAACCCTCTGTCCTATATTCTGACAGAAATCACCTAGGTAGCTCCTCTTCAACAGGAATTTCGCTGTCGATGTTGATCATCGGGATATCTCTAGTCACTTGCGCAATGTCTCGAGGTGGCTCCAGTTGGGCATTAGACGGGACAGCAGAGGACGAGGTTTCACCAGTTGGCAGTGGGCAGATAGGAATTTCGCCAAGCAAGGGCAAGGTGTCTGGAACACCAGCAGCTTTAAGAGCTTCTGTCCAGTCGAAGTCGCAACCATGTTTCACCAGTCCGAGAACTTGGACAAGATAAGCATCAGTAATAGTCTTGTCAGCATCCAGCCAAAACTCATCCTCCTTGACTTTGAGCAAATCCGGAATCTTGCTAATTTTGGCTTTTAAGGCCTCAATCTGCTTGGTCGCTGTGGCAAATTTCTTGTTTTGGGCATGTAACGCCTTGGTGTCAGCTGCTGACGTTTTCTTAGCCCTCTCCGCGTTCGCTTTTGCCACCTCGGCTTTCAGCACCTCCCGTTCGGCCCTAAGTTCCTTTACCTTCTCTTCAAACGCCAGTAGCAACTTGTTTCTCTCAGCAAGACTGTCACGAACTCCGATCATGTTTTGCAGTGCCTAAGACATGAAAGTTGGGCCTTCAAAAAGATGACAAAAAGTGTGTGATGGGCAAAAGAAAAGACAGGCAAAAGATGTTACCACGAAAATGCTCTGGGTAGCCAGAGCAAAGGCGTCGGTGTCCCTTTTCGGCACCTGCGCCATGTCAAGAGGAAGCTCCACAGCCTTCAGCATGGCCATAGCCGTTATAGGATCCGCTCGGACGCTGTCAGAACGCTTGACGTCGAGTCGGGGGATCCAGCTGCGGTCATCAACTCCCTCTATTTTCTCCTGGCCCGATGTGCCGAACCTAGTCACTTGATCGCCACCAGATGTGGGGGGTTGAGAGAAAGTCTCTTGAGAGGTCAATCTCTGCCCCTCACCCCTCGGCCTTTTGCTACGGCGAAGATTTTCAGAAGTCGTAAGGCGAGTAGCGGGAAGCACCATTGGGATGATGGGGATGGAGCCACAGTCGAAGTGGGAACGACAGCAGTGGTGGTTCCGGTAGCTGCAAGTCCAGCTGTAAACAAAAGGGGTTTGGGTCGATATTCCCGAGGCATGTTTAGGATATCTTCGATAGAGGAGAATAGATCGGGTGAGTCTCTGTCTATGGGACGGCGCTCAACACTGCGGAGTGGATGGTCTAGGGACGATGGCTGAGGCGGTCGAGAAGAAGATACAACTTCTGTGTTAACGACCGGGGCTTGGTTTTCGAACTCCGGTTCTTCAACCTCTGGTTCTTCAGCGGCAAGTTGACGCCTTTGTTTCTCTGCCCACCTCTTGGCTATGCGGTCATCAAGCGTGGTTTTGTAGGATGGAGTGTAGCCAAAGAGATGGGGGGCACTGCGCTCCTGAATTTGAAAGAGGACTCGAATACGGTTCCAATCGGCGAGCCTCTTCAAATTGTCGCCGACGTCCTTATCTGCCGAAGAAAAAAGAAACGATCAGAGAAAAATGAATTTATAAACCTAAGGCTTGGTTAACAACCCGAGGGACCGGATAGAGTCCCTGTTTGTCGGCACCAAACTCCCAATTACCCCTCACAAAGACAAAATCATTAGCATATCTGATGAAATTGGGGAGGCCAGTGATAGGAAGGTCGTGGGCCATCATGAGGCTTTCTACTTGTACGGTCGTTCGAGGAGAAAAGTATATGCAGCGAGCAATTGGGTTCTGACCGTAGAAGAAAAGGCCGAAGACTTCGCTCAAAGTAAAAGCCCAAGTCATACCACTTATTCAACTCATCAAACCCGTTGATTATCCTTATGGTGTTAAGGCACAACTGTCCCGAAGTAACGTTTAGGGTATGGATGAATTGGCGAAAGAATGTTCAAAGCGGAAATTGCACACCTCCGGTAAAGATTGTTTGGAGAGGGATCACAGTCTCGTCGGCCCTCGGAGGCCTCTGTTCATTAGGGTTCAGTGAAATTAGTTCTAACTCAACATCGTCAGGAATTCGGCGCGATCGTCGAAATCGACGAAGTTTATTTGCCGACGAGAAAACATCCCTATATTTGTTTGAACCACGGGCCCGATGACAACGACCACCTCTGCGGCCAGAAGTTTTGGGTTCGAGTTCTTGTGGTTGCTCAGGCTCAACCACGTTAGTGGGTTGTATCTGTTCAGGTTGGTTATGTGGTGGAACCATCTCATTGGGGTCTCCGGCCCCTAGTTCCGGAGGGTTAGATGGGTTTTCATGCTGAAGACTGGATCCGGCGTGATGTTTCGTTTGGCTAAGCGCGGTGTCACGCTCATCAAAGGTTTCGGCCCCCGAAGCAGAACTTGGTTCTCCCTGGTTGTCGGCCCCATCCTCCCCTCCCATGTCGACATCGGCCTCTGTGTCGGACCTATGTTAATCGAAGCCGACCGAACCTTGGTCATAGTCTCTGACCATGTTCTCCTCGTCAGTTGTAGCCGAATGACGGTCGTCGGCTTCCAAAGACATACCTACACGTTTATTGGTGGGAATGTTAGTACCTATGGAGGATCCGTTAGCCTACGGTCAAGTTAGAGGGATTCGGTCACGTCGGAGTTATTGATTTGACATCGAGTTGATTTGACAGCAACTCTTGGGTTTCCATGGCGAAACCCGAGAGAAATCAGGCAAGAACTCAATGAAGGGTTGATAAAAACACGTAAAAACTTAGTAAAATTGAAGATCGAGTGTCGAGAAGCGTAATACCTATGGATTGAAGGGGGCTTTGGCGGCGTTTTGTCGGAAAAGGCTGTCGGAAATGATGAGCGAAGAAGGGAGATGCTCTGGTTCGAAGAAAGTAGAGAGAGAAAGTGTACCCTCTCTCCCCTAAACCCCTATTTATAGGAAAGGGGAAAAGGAGATGAGGAGAGGTGCGGGAAACGAGATCGTCTAAATTTAAAGCAATGGGGCATGGGCCAATTACGAGGCGACAGGTGGCGAAACGGTTCAATAACCCGCGTGGGTTTGGCGTACGAAACGTCACGTCATGTCCCCCAGGATGACAACAATAAGCCACGAGTAATTGGATAACTATGAAGGCGAGACACACGGCGTTATGATACCTGCAGGACTACTAGATTCGGCCTAAATACATTTCAAACCCCCCTGTGTCAAAACAACGGGGAATTGAGGGGCTATTGTAGTGGGCCGAAATAAGATAGGTCCGGCTTAGAGCTGGACCATCGGGGAGCAGCATGTCACGCAGGGGCTCATTGGGCCGTTATATTCTTTACTGGGCCGAATGTTACTAAGGTTGAATGACCCAAAACAAATTCAGAATAAACCGTTACGCCATTTAGTGTCGTACACTTTTAATGGTCGAACTTAATCCTGAAGAGGCTGTTGGGATAGCTCTGGAGTCCTTGGGACCGAAGGTGGATATTACCAACGAACATCAGACACTCAGGAATAATACAAGTGTGGTGGTTGCAAGTTAGGTATCTGCACCCGACCCTAGAGCCAACCCGGTGAACCCGATAGGCGGTTGAAAGAACACGTGACAAAGGCCACAAGGCATGGTACGAGAAGCTTCTAGAAGCATCTCAAGTGCAACGTGGTAGCAAGTTAATGGACGGGTCACGTGACTGTAATGGTCACGAATGACATCACAAGACTTGGAGGGCAAGTACATGGAGACCTATAAGTACCAAATGATAAACCCTAGAGGTACACACACAATCTGAGATCTATTCTTACTCTTTGTACTCTTCTCCTTCCTTTACTGACTTGTTCGTCAGAGTGTCCTTGGGCAAGCGGCCCAAGTGACATTAACCAGTGATTTCTGGTTGTAGGTTGGAGTAGGCGCAGCACCACCGTGAAGGAAGAAGGCTACCCCGTGAATCACCCCCAACATGGGGCTCTCTCTCTCTCTCTCTCTCTCTCTCTCTCGTTATGATAATATTTCAAGTATGATTTTCGTATTAATTTATTGAAAATGCAAAGTTACATTGTTTGGAAATTATTGGAGTACTTTTCAAGTGGGTTATATTGCTTGATTTAGCGTTATGCCTAACATAATTTGTGATTCTTAATTGGGGAGATTATTATGATCCATTTTACTGATCGATGATGTATATGCTAGTTTACTGGAAAGCACTACTATTTCGTTAGCTTGATAAAGTTTTCGTATATCTCGATCGTAAAGAGCACACTTTAGATATTTGAGATATCTTTATCGAGTAATTGGCAAGAATTGGAGGCTGGCTTGGCCATTTCGTGGTTGTCGTGTGAGCATAAACAAATGGATAATAAGTTTTCCTTCGTTGTATAGCCCATATATAAGTCTGTGTTAGAAGGTGTCTATAGGCCTTCGGGTTAGTAACCCATAAATTTGCATGATTTAGGGACTCGATAAGTTGTCTGGCTAGGATTGGTACACAACATTTGATGAGTTAACTTTTGAGTTACATGGAACGGATTCGAGGGTGATAATTTTTCATACGTTCTTTGAACAGGTTTACTAGCATATTTTAATTTCTATCAAGTTATACATGGGTGGTCCGTGGTCCTACTGACCCCTACCTTACAGATTCGAAGGGAAGAACAAGTTGTGAGGGACTCGGTGATTGAAATCACTGCATCTTTTGTTTTTCTCTAATTTTTTTTTTTTAGGGAAAATTTTAAAAAAACCCCTGAACTTTCAGCCAATTCTCAGAAAAACACTCGGACTTCAGCCGTCAACAAAACAACGCCCGAACTTTATATTCTGTCAACAAAAAAGCCCCTGCTGTCCAATTCCGTTAATGTTTTTGACAGAGGGAGTTAACGATGGTTAACTCTTAGTAGCCCTACCACCCTACCTACCATTTTGGTTGTGCACCAGGATAAGTTTTCCAAAAATATGGGCTATGATGTACCAATGAACGATCCAAACCGTTGATTATTTTCCAAATAATTTTTCGAGCTATACTGGATAATTTCAACTCAATTGGATACACGTAAGTACTTGATCGAATCGTCCAATTTTTCATTCAGAATTCGGAATCCTATAATCTGAATAAAACCTTGAACGATTGGATCGGGCACTTACATGTATCCAATTGAGTTGAAATTTTCATGGTTAACTCAAAAAATTATTTCAAAAATAATCAACAGTTTGGATTGTTCGTGTGGGACCCCGGAATCCTCCATTACTTTGTTGGCTTCTCTTGGAAGCTAAAATTGTCTTTGATCTGTCTCATTAGAAAACACACACCATCAGAAATCTTGAGAAGAAAAAAATGAGAGGTGTACAGTGTGAGTGCTTGTGTTCGGCCATGAGAAAGAAGAAAATTGGGGCAGCCATCTTCCACATGACCTCATGCTCCGACAACGATTACCATTTCCGGCAAACAATAACGGCGTGAAAAAAACCACCCACGAGGCCAAGGCATCTCCCTCTCTCTCTCTTTTCCATCAGTCATCACTGTTGTTGCTCTCTGATTTCAGTACATGACCAACAGGCAACAGATTCCGATTCAACAATTTTTTCCGACAAACTAATTTCAAGAACCCAAAATATGGGAAAGATGAGGTAAAATAAAAGAAACCCAGAATTACAAATTATGTTAAACTCAATCGGATAAAAGTTACAAACCCATTTTGAAGGGCAATTCTGATAGGAAGTCGTCGAGAGTAGAGATGCCGGTGATTGATTACAGGAATCCGAGATTCGTTAAAGAAAATTTGGAGCTCGTTGATTGCCCGACGATCAACGTCGATTTTTTGGAGGATTTGGAGGTCTTGGAGGTGGGACGAAGAAGAGGAAGAGGAGAGAGAGATTGTTGATTGTCCATCCTCAACCAAGGGCTGATGCTTAATGAAGTTGTTTAATGAATAATCCCCAAAAGATTTCACACGGTTTTTTTTTCTTTTCGATTTCTGCCTTAAACGACATCGTTTTGGGCACTTAATGGAACCCCAACATCCAAAACCACTGTTAATTCATCCGTTAGGTCTCCTCTGTTAACAACGTGACGGAATTGGACGGCAAGGGCTTTTTTGTTGACGGAATAGAAAGTTCGGGTGTTGTTTTGTTGACGGCCAAAGTCCGGGTGTTTTTTTTAGAATTGGTTGAAAGTTCAGGGTTTTTTTTGAAATTTTCCCTTTTTTTTAATGAAGACTTGTTTCTAAGTATAGTTGAAGGCCACCTTTTCTATTACATGGATACTTTACTTGGGTATGCAATGATAGTGTAAAATCATGTTGATATGTCTTCTTCTTCTTCTTTTTTCTTTTTTTTTAAAATGACTAGAACAACTTGTATTTCTTTTGTTGAAGTTTTCAAAGACATATAATAGTTTGTGTTGCGTTGGTGGCTATTGAATATTCGATGAATAAGGTTTCACTAGCTTCTCATGATTTTTGGAAGTTTCTTTTTTTTTTTTAGACGATAGGATGTTAGTATGTTAGATTACTACGACACACTTTGAAAAATCATCTCTCTCAATTCATTAGAAATTTGTTTCTGAATCTTTTACAACATCTAGACCTATGGGACGAATTGTCTTTTCTTTTGGCATAAAATATTAATTTAGGTCAAAATTTAGGTTGACATGTCCATTTCTCTAATACTGATCATTCATGGACAAGTTTGCCTTGTTGCTACCATATCTTGAGTTCTACATCAATTTTGAGCAATTCAAGTGACATTTGAAACTAGATTCATAATGATAAATATTAACACTCGTATCAGGATTTTTTCGTGACGGATGTTTGATGCCTATGTATGAAAACTGAGGGCCTTTCCATTCATTCTGTCAATTGAAAAGCAACTGTAGGCAATGAAGTCACTGTCAAATTAATTTACAGGTGAGAAAAGAAAATGTCGATCCCGCCGAATTCGTATGGGAGAGGATGTGCATCAAGCTACTGTCAACCCCTCAAGGAAGATGACGAGCTTGAAACTCAATTTTGGGAAGCAATTCTTCTTTTACATAATTGCGACCATACTCCTACCCCTTGGTATCGCGTACAGAAGCAGCACTGGAGACAAAGACATCCTTCGCCATGTCTTTCGTTGGGATCGTACCCCGTATGAGGAGGTTTTTTAGAATGCATTCAAAGCAAGGCTTAAAGCAAGGCTTCAAGCAGACACTCAAGACACTGTCTACTGCTCTCTGGATCACTATGTCTATCATGGCGGTAGGCCTCTTGATTCCAGGCAAGAGACCACCCACATCTTCATTAGTACCACACTTAGCAATGGTTGGTATCCCAACGTTGACCCCAGAACTGAAGATGTAGTATATCATACCCCCTATGAGAAGGTTTTTGAGAATGGATTCAAAGCAAGGCTTCAAGCAGACACTCAGGATACTGTCTACTGCTCTCTGGATCACTATATCTATCATGGCGGTAGGCCTCTTAATTCCAGACGGGAGACCACCCACATCTTCATTAGCACCACACTTAGCAATGGATGGTATCCCAATGTTGACCCTGGAACTAAAGATGTAGTATATCGATACGAGATATTGCTCCTGGTGGCATTTGGGTTGCTCAGACTCTTCGTGAACATTACCAGTACCCTGCCCAAGACGAGGTCTCTTTTGTTGCTGGCATTGCCCCTCAATACATTCGGTCTGCCCAAGCCTTCAAGCTTATTGCTCCTGCTGGCTGAAGGTTACGTACACTACCTTACAGTGGCGATTCTGACTTTTCAGGAGTCTTTAGTGAAAAACAAATATGGGACCTTTATAAAGCTCCATGAATATAGTACTCCTTTCGTACCTTTTATAGTGTGTACATTTCCATTTTGGGTTGTCCCTTAATAAGTGTGTGTTTTCAAAAGTTAGTGGGTACATTTCCTATTTTGCCCTTAAAAGTAGATTCATTTTTAAAAAGTTAGTGGATATTATTATATTGATAAGGGTAAGTAATGAAAAATAGATGTAAAAGTTGATGTGAGAGAAAAATAGTTGGAATTCCCAGGTAACACTTAAAAAGGGACAGAGGGAGTAGTAGATAAAATAATGTTTTTAAAAAGAAAAATATGTAAAACAAGAAAAAAAAATTCAAAACAAATAGCCAAACTTTGTAAGATTTCAAAAACATCACTTAAATATCACTAATTTCAAAATAAATAAAATAACCAAAAAGGCACAAGATTTCAAAAGCATCACATAAGTGTCTCTCTTTTTGGGCAGTAAATCATTATGTACAAATTTGTTTTCAATTTTTCTAATGGGTACCATAGTGAGAGGGGCTCTTTAAAATTTGTAAGTGTTTCGTGCCTTAGCGAGGCCACCCCGTTTTAGCAAAGGGCTGGCACTGCTAACAGACACATAAGGACTTCAATATTTCTTTGATGACTTATAGGCTTATGTTAATAATCCTAACACACTTGTGCAATGCATGCAGGTTTACAACACGGAGTAGAGTTGATAATGCCCTAAGAATAAATGGCACATTCAATCCACAATCACATCCATTTAGGAAGCTCAAATTCAGAGACCCATATCAGTTTACTCTGACCCCAAAACTCGCCGGAAGATACAACTAACCACCATAACTTACCCACCCCAAGCCCCTGAGCTAAAGAAACGAAAGAAGTGAAAAGAATGAAAAGCTTCCTATAAAGACCCGTAAAATTATATTAATTTTCCGGAAATAATGATGGGGTAACGTGAGGAATTAATTAAAATGTTTAAGTGTTGGGTTATGTGGTGTTGTGTGTGGATAGGGACTTAATTGCATTACACAAGTCACTTTTGGACTTGGGGTGTAATTCTCTTTTATGTTTAAGGGTGCATGTGGTGAGACACACACACACACACACCCCTCTTCTTCCTCTCCCCAGACGTCTCCCTCTCTCTCATCTCCTCCATTACTCTTCTCCACTAAAACCTCCACAAAACCTCAAAATCTCACACCCCAACCTTAACTCCTTCACAAAACCTTCGGGAAATCTCGCAAGCTACGCGTTGGTGGTATTCATTCGTTCCGGAGCTGATAAAAGTTTGGTTGGGTTTCTCTTGGAAGGCTAGGGTTCATCTTTCTCCTCACTTGAAACTTAAATCTCTTTGAGGTAGGGGAATTTCTATCTTTACTAAGCATTCTCAAGTGCTTGTGTGTGGATTAAACTCCAATTTTCTCTACCCCTTTGATTTTGCTTGAAAACCCATTTCTAGTCATTTTGGTTGGGGTTTGTGTTTGATCTTGTAAATGAATGAATTTCTTCATCAAGTTGTTGTTATATAGTCCTAATGTTGCCCATTATGTTGAAAAATTGCTTGGGCTGTGTTGTTTTGAACAACCCCTGAAAGCACCAAGAAAAGCTGTCAAAAATCTGCTCGTAACGGGGGTTGTATCGATACAAATTGGGGTTGTATCGATACAAATATGCCTGGTATCGATACAGGATCGGCTGTTCAGGTTTGGGGGCCAGGTGTGGTAGGTGTATCGATACAAATGGGAGCTGTATCAATACAAACGTGTCTGTATCGATACAAAAGGTCTCTGTATCGATACAGATTTGTCTGTTCAGATGCTGAGCCAGGTGTATCAATACACCCCTGATGTGTATCGATACAACTGGCCATTTTGGTCAAAAATCATGTTTGTGATCCCTTTTGATTCCTTCGGGCTTTTGCTTGGTATAACCACCCACCGAACCTCATTTCATGTTCTGATTATTATCCCGGACTTATTTGCTTGTACGATTATAGATTTGTTGGGTTTCTATGATTGATTAACCTTACGTTTCACGTGAAGTGTGTCTATTTGATCGAATTAGACGATAGTTGTGGATTGAACTAACATCGCGAGGTATGGGTGACATAATGACACGGACACGTGGCTTATGTACCATAAATTGAAAGTGAGAACATGAAATTGTTGATACTAGGGCCGTCTTTGGGACGTGTCGCTAGGTTTGATACTCGGTTCGTCCTATAGACGTTCGCGAGGGTTATGCCTTGGCCAAGGGGAAGATGATACTCGGGCCGTCCTATGGGCGTGTCGCGAGGGATACGGGTCCTATATGGTAGCCCGGAATTGATACTCGGGCCGTCCTTTGGACGTGTCACGAGGAATTTCTTAAAGAATCGATTAAACGAACGTATGACACAAGGGTACGATGAATTTGATACGAACGAAAGGTTGGATATGCGTTGGGTGCGTATTGGACATTTTTTAGAAAAAGTCCTAGAAATTGTGATCTCATGAGCTTAGATTCGACTTGTCTACTTCACTTGGAACTTTGGGCTTTATTGCATAACTTAAACATTTTTTTATCATACACACTTGTACTTCATTATGTTTAGTTCTGATAGACTTTTTCCTACTAGGCTAGTGAGCTCATCCTAATCATTTCAGGTACACAACATGGAGCATGACTTGGTGTGCGTGACGTGTGTGCATGCATTGATATTTTTAAAAGCTAGCATGGAGAGTTATGGCATCATCTTTGAACTTATATTTCTTTTTGAAAGAGATGACTGTGTAACTCTAATTGATTCATGTCTTTTGACTCGGATTTGTAATAACAGTTAAACTAAAGTACTTATTTCATGGGTATGGGTATCCGGTCGATTTACGATGTAACTATAATGACCTTGGAAGATTTGTCAAACGTTGACCGTGGACTTTTGACTTGCCACGTGAATTTATGTATTTAAATTATGTTTAAGAAATTTGGGGCGTTACACTTCCACCACCGATTGGTATGCTATTGACATGGCTAACTGTGAGGGCTACATAGATGCTGCAATCCGCTCGCCTCATACAAATGAAGCCTATCTATTCATGAAGGACGAGTATGTGTTAGTATTTAACTACGCTTCAGGCTCGACGACAAACATGGTGGTGGATGGACAGGCTCCTATTTGCGAAGGGTATCCATCCCTCACAGGAACAGCCTTTGCAGAACATGGAATAGACTGCTTTTGGGCGGTCTCTTGATGAAGCATTCATCTTCTCTGGAAATCTCTGTGCACGGATTAACTACACACCAAGCATCATAGATGACAAGATTATTAACAGCCCAATGATCATCACTGATATGTTCCATTTCCTCAAAGGGACGGTGTTTGAAAGCGGGGTAGACGCTGCGTTTGAATCTACGAAAAGAGATGAAGCTTACCTCTTCAAAGGCAACCAGTATGCTCTTATAAACTACGGTTCTGATAATCCCCAGCTCATCGCCATCCATCCCATCACCAAAGACTTTGCTAGTTTGAAAGACACCATCTTTGAAAGTGGAATCGATGCAGCATTTGCTTCCCACCGTGGTAACGAGGCATACACCTATTCAAAGGAGATTCCTATGCACTCATCAAGTTTGCTCCCTCGGGCACCGCTGACGACTACATCATCGGTGGCGCGCGTGAAGAAAATCCTTCTCGATTGGTCTTCTTTAGATGGCATCTTGCCTCACAAAAAACAATGGTCTTGACGTTCATGATCACACTCGACCTCTTCCTGATCGTGACCAGGATGAACTTCAAAAATAAAATTATTCTTTCTCGATTAATTTTCGCTTTCATCTCGTCTTTCTCATCCTTACCCTAGTTAGGTATCGCCGCCATCCTTGTTCCCCTTCATCTTGTCTCAACACCCATATCCTCCTACCAAGGCATTGCTTCGCTTCCCAATTTCTCTTTCACCACATCCTTAGCGCACCGTTAACCTTAGGTTATAAACCTATTCCTACTCGTTCCACCACAAACACCAATTGTCTCATAAAGGTTATCATGTTGTATTTTTTAAGGGTGATTCTATACACAACCCACTATTTACTCCATACAACCCATTTTTACTATTTTCCCCATGCAACCCACTATTTACTCCATACAACCAACTAAATTCACCTAAACTTCCCTTAATACCCTTCATCTTAAAAAATCCTAAATCTTCTTTACCACCCATTGTAAAGACCCGTAAAATTTTATTAATTTTTTCAAAAATAACATTGGGTTAATGTGAGGAATTGTGTAAAATGTCAAGATTGACTAGGTGTTGGATTATGAGTGATGTATAAGTTGGTTTGGGTGCATTTGAATTACACAAATCACATTTGGACTTGGAGTGTAATTATATGATATGTTATATGTGTGTGTGGTGAGAGAAGAGAGAGAGAAGTTCATCTTCTCCCCCAAAAATACCCAGCCGGCTCTCTCTCTCTCTCCTCCATAGCCTCCAAGCTTCTCCCTCCACCAAACCAAGGAAAATCTCACCTTCCAAACCTAATCCCTTCACAAAACCTTCTCAAAATCTCGAGCTCTACGCGTTGGTGTGCTTATTTCACTCCGAGGTTTGAAGAATTTTCTTGGATCTTGAGCTAGGGTTAAGGCTTTTTCCATTGGAGGTATTATCAAGCCAAAATCTCAAGAGGTAGGGGAACCTCCTTCAATTCTTCATGTAAATATGATGTTTGTATGTGTACAAGCCTTATTCTTGATCAAATCCCCTTTGTTCTTGTTTTATCCCTTTGTGATGGCAAAATTAGTCATTCTAATGTGGTACATCCTTGTTACAAGCTTTCCTTGTAGTGAATCCCTAGTTAAATTGTTTGTTGATTTGAGTTGGGTTGAAATCCCCCACCGTTGGGTGAAAATCTGCTGAACAGGTTACTATTCACGTTTTTCGGGCAATGCCTATGCAGAATTTGGAAAAGTGTAAAACTATAATGTTGTATCTCTTCAAATTACCTACGTTTTGATATATAATACGTCCAAAACGAAGCTCGGTGTGAAAAGTTATGACCAAAATACTTGGATTGCTCAAACCCATCAAAACTGCCCGAAGTGATTTTGGATCGATCCAAACTTAATTTTGGATCTATCCAAACTATTATTGTGGCGTCCAGGTGATTTTGGATCGATCCAAACTTAATTTGGATCGATCCAAAACCCCCTTCGTGCAGTTTTGCTTCCTTTGACTTCTTTTGGCCCGTGTTGTGCGACGTACTTGCTATACCCATTCTAATTAACTTAAGATCCCTTGAGATATGTGTCATGAGTATATTTGAGCATATTTGATGACTCCTTAAGTTCCCCCGGGGTTCGCGGTACGCGTTTGACACTTAAAGATACGAGTTGACGGTTATTGATCGAATTAGGGTTTTGAACGTTGATTTGAGTTGAGTTATTGCATGGTCACCCAAAATGAATCGATTTAGCTTGAAACGATACTGAATGATGAAAAGAATGACACGGGGCCCGAAAGGGTATGCCCGGAATGACACGGGGCCTTTATGGTATGCCCGGAATGACACGGGACCCGAAAGGGTATGCCCGGAGTGAC
>JAXBDA010000533.1:0-80760 GCA_036023075.1 Gaultheria prostrata
TAATTTAGTTAGTAACCAATCTCGCTGAACAAGGGGTGGCTACCTAAGAGCCAAATTAAACTAGAATTCAGCACTTTTGAGTCAAACACCGTTCGTCCGTCTCTGTGGTTCGACTCCGGTACTTCCGAATTATTGTGCTACACTGATTGGTAGTCCTGCGCTTGGGACGTATTTTTGAGTCTTAATTTTATACACCCGGTCGGTCAAGCACCAAGCTACAAAACAATAGCCTTGTGCCTATTTTTTACCTAAGGATTTTGTTCCCCCAAAATCCCATCAAATCCTAGATTTAATTTCCTCCATTAAATGGAGGAAATTGCCAAGCAATTTCCCCCAAGAGAGGGCCGGCCATAAGAGGAAAGGGAGAGGGCTCACCTTTGCCTATAAATAGAGAGCACTTCTCACTTGAAATCTCACACCAAAATTCTCTCTCACTCTCATAGTTCTAGTGTAAGCTTTCTAAGTAGTTTTGTAGAAAATCCCAAAGTTCTTCAAGTTCTTGAGTGTTCTTCAAGAAACTCAATGAAACTCAACCTCCACCACCACTCTCCACCCTCCAAAGCCGCCTCTAGATCTTAGTTTAGAAGTTCCGGCGAACCCTCCGGCGTTTCTAAGAAAGTTTACTTTCTTTTCGACGCCGTTACTCCGCCCGTCTACCATTAGCTTTTTCTGCTTCCGATTAATCTCGAAATTAGGGTAATAATCTTTATCTAAATTTCTACTAGTTATTTTAGTGCAAGACTTATTTTTAGTAATGTTATAATGCCAGGTTTAAAAATAAAAATTAGTAGTTTTACGATTTCGAAAAAGAAAAGGGTTGTGATTTAAAAAATACATTTTCGAACTTACGCAGTCGTTATAATGCTCGAATGGAAAATGATATTTCAAATTTACGTAGTTATAATGTCCGATTGATTTTTGGAAAAATACGCGAACGGTTACTTTTTGAAAAGACGAAATTATCGACAAATGAGAATTTTCTGAAAAAGACTCCATGGAATATTTTTGGGGAATGAGGAAAATGTTTTATGACTAACTTGAGACTGTGGAATGACCCAAGGCTAACACCCTTGAAAGTCTGTCTAGAATGAGGATGAGGGCTATTAACCGGATATTCCGACCCCCTCTGCCTAAGACTTTCCTGGTTATTCTATTGTCGAGAGAAGGTCGCTAAAAGAGAAATGATATTTTAAGAGACACATTTTACGAGAAAATACTGAATTTTAGAAAAATACATTTTACGAGGAAACGCTGATTTTTGAAACACGATTTACGAGATTGATTTTTGAAACACGATTTACGAGAAAGTTATATTTTTACGAAAAGAGATTTTCAGACACACGACACGATACGAGATTTACCCAACACGAATATCGAGATGAATAGTTAACACGAGAAACGAGATAAGAATGAAAACGAGATGAGAATGAAAATGGAGAATATGAAAACTGTACTGTCACGTAGCACCGCCCTTCGCACTGTTGAGGTTCTGTGATGTGGTCAGGGCTAAGGAATACGGTAGTGCCGCTATAGTACCGCCCTTCATGCTGTTGAGGTTCCGTGATGTGGTAAGAGCTAAGCGCGTACAACAACATAGTGGATAAAGCTTTGTATCATGCTGCTGAGGTTCCGTGGTACAAGGTGGTCAGGTTATATCATGCTGATGAGGTTCCGTGATACAATACGGTTGAAACTATGTTCGTGTGAGTCGCATAGTGGATAAGGCTTTGTATCATGCTGTTGATGTTCCGTGGTATAAGGTGACTGGATCGTATCATGCTGATGAGGTTCCATGATACGATACTGTTGAAACTATGTTCGTGTGAGACGCGGGGTGGATGGACTTTGTATCATGCTGCTGAGGTTCCGTGATACAAGGCAACCTGAACCTCGAGCGGAAAGGTTGGTGAAAGACGGACCAATAACTTTCGAGTGATGTGAGATGACTGAGATGATTATGATGATTGAAATGATGAAATTTGAAGAAGAATGCCTATGATGATAACGAGAAATGAGAGCGAGACACATGTTTACCACCACGTTTACTCTGATTTATGTTGACATTGAACAAGCATATTTACATTGACACTGTTATATTTAAAATTGTTTTTGGATAAACTCATGTTATTACTTTCGAGCCTATATATATTGTTCTAGAATTGCTAGTTGGGATTTGGGTAGAGTTATTGCTGGGCGTTTTCGCTCACAGGTGTTGCACTTCTGTAACCCTGGCATAATACCACGATGTTGCTCTGCGACTCTGACGTATTATGTCAGACTATAGAGATGAACAGGAGGAGTACTACAGCTTGGGAGCTTATGGAGCTGGACAGGACACCGCCGGGGCTAATGGCAGTACAAAGAAGTAGAGAAACCCTAGTTGAACCTGTTTTGAATAAATGTAATAGCAAGGAGAATTATGTAATTTCCAAGGTGGAAACGTGTTGTAAGACTTATTTATGATTTCTATAATAAATATAACGTTCCCAAAATCAGGGCCGTTACATGATATGTTCTTCTTCCCCTACCAAACGAGGACCAAGCTCCCGTCCAGTTTTTCTAGCATCCAGTTTGGCCCGTTTTGAGCCCCTTTGTAGCTCAAAAAAATGATCGGAGTCATCCATTATAAAGAGCTTGTTGAGTAGAAAACACATGCCGAAAATCAATTTGATCGAATATCGATAACTGTACAAACGGAATAGATTTGCGTAAGGATATATAATGGACAAAATAATAATTGGAAACTTGTACAACATTTCCATATTTCCTCTCACAAAACTGTTTTCTTTATACAGTTATCAATGTTCGATCAAGTTTATTTTTCGACGAACTCTTAAAAATGAACGATTCTGATCATGTTTTGAGCTACAGAGGGGCCCACTACCAGCTAAACTGGACTGAACCGGATGCTGTAAAAAATTGGATATGAGTTTGGTCCTACCAAACACCCCCTTGGCAATCAACATATTTATACTTCTTTCCACTGTAAAATTACCATTAAGGGTCGGACTGCAGCTTTTCATGATTTGATATGGTTAAGGTTGCCGAAAGAAAGAAGACAAGATTGAAAGAGGACCAAGGTAATGATGGTCATCATGGTAAAACTCAAACCAGATCTGTAACAAGCCTTAACCATATGTGACCGGTCAAGATAATGATTAGGGCGATGATGAGGATGATACTAATTAAATTACCCATTCATTTAGATTTCCCCAGGGCTAGACATCGATTGAGTAATCAATAAGGATTAATAATGAGCTTATCAAAGTCTAGGTACTCAAATTTTGAGTCACCCGTTTTATGATTTCGTGAACATGGTGGCCCACATAATACCTACCATTGGGATGTCACTTGTGGGGTAATGGCTATATAACCCCAAGATTTGAGCTAATGGGGAGCCTGCATGGTAGCAAATAAAGGCCAAATTACTAGTTTCTAGCTCGAAAGTTCGACTCTCACTGTAAAAAAAAATCCGAGTCCATTGATGATTGCTCAGTCGTTAAATTTAGAGTCCCAAAGTTAATCGATGAGAATGTAGCTGGCTGATTATTTACCTTTACTAGTGGGTACTAAGCTAGGGTGAGTTTTCACTTCGGTATTTTCAATATTTTTGGTAATTTTGATATATATTTTTTGTATTTTCACTCGTTTTCACATGCATTCCAACACAAGTCGTTGTCTTCATATACATCACAAAAATACAATTCAGCGGAAATACAATTCAGCGGAAACTACGCCTAATTTTTACTCCTACAATAAAGTATGGAAAATACCAAAGTGGAAAATCACCCTTAATCCAAGAGTGGTGCCATAGTATTGATCTTTGATGAGGAATTAAAGAAGTGACCCACTTGTTTCTTTAGACAAGTGTAGCAGCATTTCCAAATTTTGAAGTAAATTAGCCACCCAAAAGCCACTTTTCTATGTTAACTACTTTTACTTTTTGAAAACAGTATACCAGCCTCCTTTTTAACTCTACTCCATTGAAATACTCATTTATTTATTCATCCGGCAATCTTGGAGGTTTAGGGGTTACTGTTTTAATGATATTTAGAGAGCAACCATTTTGTGTACATTGCCAAAGGTTAGGTCTATCTCCAATCATCCCCGCCTATACCCCCAATGATTAGAGACTAGATGAGTTATGTTATTATTGTTTATGTTGTTGATCTGACAATTAATCTTAACAAGCACTACATAATGGTTCAGATCATCCTATTACGATGATTCAATACAAAAACATTGCTTGAGAGTTTTTTACGTTTGGTGCATATGTCTTGCAAACACTATTGAATAATGTTTTAGACCCATCTAGTGTGGCAATGTAGCAAAATTAGGGTTTTGTAAAATTAAAGGGATTTTGGAGAGGCTCAAGGAGCATGTTTATTGGATTTTGCCTCTTTAGGTAACGAAAGTTCCACCTTAGGGAGTAGAGCTGCAAAAGAGCTGCGTTGTGCTTTATTGTGCTCGAGCTCGGTTGGTTTACTAAACGAGCCAAAAATTAGAGCTCGAGCTCGGTTTGGCTGTAAGCTAGTCGAGCCTGGTTCATTTACTGAACGAGCCGAGCTAGCTTTTGATAGCTGAGCCGAGCTTTGGAGTGTAAAGCTTGGCTCATTAAATAAACGAGTCCAAAACTTGAGCTCGACTCGACTCGATTACTAAACGAGCCAAGCCGAGCCTTAATGAGCTGAGTCTCGAGCTACTAACGAGCAGCTCTGTTCGTTTGTTGCCCTATTGCGGAGGCTTCTGTTCTTGCTCATAGTAGCTCCACCCTGGGTTACAAAAAATCGAAATTATTCATTTTCGAGTTGGTGAAACCGACAATTTTAAATCGTCAAAAATATTATGCAATAATTTGTCCATTTACTCTCCCTTTTTCAGCTTGCCATGCAATTAATTACATATTTATCAATTGGAGTAGGTCCAGGAGTAAAATAAAGAAATGTTATTAGTACAATTTTATATAGTAGGGGAGAAGAATTGATGAAATTTCTCAATTGAAAGACTTCGAACGGTCGGGTCCTTCTCATGAAAGTCATTGGGTAGACTTCTTTGTCTTCTTCCACCAAATCCCATAGGAAAATGCAAAAAGCTCCGAACACAATTTCGGTGAAACGTAACCTCGAAGTCTTTAGCGATATTATTAATCCAAAAGAGAAATAGCAATATTGTTTTTTTTTTATTCAAAGAAACATTCATTTCATATAAGATTTCAAACGAAATACCGGAGTGATCCCTAACTATTAAATACAAGACACGAGCACAAAGGCGGAGCCATTCATGGGCTATACTGGGCTGTAGCCCAGGTGGGGGTCCAGAAATGATTTTTGTTTTACATATTTCTATGTAATATCTATAGTAGAATTTACATTAGCCCAACTCAATTTTACTTTTTCTTTTGTGTATTTTTGAACATTTACGTATTTATATGTACAAGTTTGAGTTAGCCCAAGGTAAATTATAGTCCTGGCTCCGCCCTTGCACGAGCACAAACCACAAAGGGTCAATACAGGCTTTGGATTGTCGTACTGCACAAAGCAGACGGGGCCGGCCCTGGGTATAAGCGCACCAAGCCGCCGCTTAGGGCCCCCGGTTTTTGGCCGGAAAACAGGGTCCCCAAATCTTAGAATATGTTAAATATTAAGTATGTCAACTCCTCTATGAATAGCACTGCTGTGGTTCGATGGTAGGATCAGTGCATTATAAGCATTAGGTCACGCGTTCGATTCTTGGTGCCTTCATTTTTAATACGTATGGAAAATGAATCAAAAAAATCCTCCTTCAGCTGGCTCCATGACTCGAACACATACTTTAAGGTAGGGAATCTATTTTCCCCAAGGAACCACTGCGCTACAATGCACTTGTTAACATAACAACAACCAAACAATATATATACCATTGTTGAAAGAGGCCCCATTGTTAAACCATGCTTAGGGCCCCGAAAATCTCAGGGCCGGGCCTGAGCAGACCAACACGAGGTGTCGGCGAGTCCGTCTAAGATTCAGTAGAAGAGCATCCCAAAAGGGAGCCCAGCTCACCCCATTGACAGTAAATCTGATGAAATCTTCACGCCACCAGCACCACCGGAAAAATTGGAAAAACCAGTCCGAAAAAAACAAACCAAACAACAAAGAGCAAAATTAACAGCTGAGCTGCCCAGAATCCCCTCACCGAGTTGAGCCGAGTCAACCGAGTTGCACTGAGTTAGGATGAGTCGATTATTGCCCACCACCAAAACCCACCGGATCTGGGGAAGCCAGACCGGGTCTACTAGCCGAGCGAGAGCCGCCGGCAAAAAAACCCTTTGCTCCGACCCCTCCTTATTGCTCCACCACAAGCCGCCGCGCCAGCTCGCCCCTCGTCGCCTCCACCACTCCGAAACAGAACCAAGTACATCGGATCAACACCGCCGACAAATGACGGCAAGAGAACCGGACCACAACGAGCCAAGGAACGAAAGCCGCGAAGAAAACCAGAGGATGGCAATGCGAACACACTAACGGGGAAAAGATGAAGGGAGAGAAAGGAAAACTAAGGGGGAGGGGGGAGGAGGTAGCCTTCCTAGCGATATTGTTAATCCAATAGAAAAAACACATCGGGTCCAAACGGCCCACCCAAAAATTAACACAATTAACCTCTAGTTTTGCTTAATACTCCTATAACTTATTCAAAATAGGGTTGCAAACAAGTCCAGCCGAGCTTTACTGTGTTCAAGCTTATTTTTAACGAGCTCGATCTCAGTGAAAACTTAACAAGCCGAGCTTGAGCTTGTTCACGAGCCTTAACGAGCAAACAAAAAAAATACCATATATACTCACATCGGCTTAAGACAACCGATAAAGTTTTACTTGTGCATGTGTATATATGTTTTATATCTATATACTCTACATGAAAATAGTCTCAATTTCAAAATAATATAGTGAGTTTTTGAAAAGATAGTGCATTAAAATATCAAATTGGAATAAGAAGTTATATTATTTTATTCATCTAAAAAGTAAAAGAGCCTTATCGAGCTGAGCCAAGCCGAGCCTCGTTGTGTTCAGGCTTGGTTGTTAAGGATTTTAACGAACTTGAGTTTGAGCCGAGCCTCAACCTCATTAAAAATTTAATGGACCGAATTCTAATGAGCTCTTTTCGAGCCGAATCAAGTCGAACTCACGAATGGCTTGGTTCATTTGCAGCCCTAATTCCAAATCACCATTCTATCTGGAGTACGTCTTATGGTTTGATTCTAAGTCCTTTCATGAACAGATTACTCCTTTATTAGGTTTGAAGGTAGCAATTTCAAATTGAAGTGGTTGTTGATTTAATCTAAACAACTTCCCCAAATAGTGATCAATATTATATGCTAAAGGCTACAATACACACTCTTATTTGGTGTGTATATATCATACACACCCACACTCCTAAAATTGTTATGAATCGATTATTTTTATGAATAAAAGTTTATGATTTTATTGTATAAAAGTTACGAGAACACCAAAATGTTATGAATCATATAGAAAATGTTATGAATCATATTGCTGAAAAATTACAAAATACAGAAATTGTTACGATTGCCATGAGCTAACACAATACGAACCATATATACAATATGTACATATTATACACCTTTAACGGATTTGTATCGTAGTCATTCACTTATGCTACATATAAAACTACCGATAGACGGATTTATGTTATTCCTTCCCTTTTATGCTTATTTTATTGTTATCTGGGTTTTGTACATACCTACTCGTCACTAAAAATTAGATTGTCTTATTTGGTTGAGGTATTTAAATTGATTTTTGGGTAAGAAATTTTTATTTTGCTTGTATAAAACGTGACCAAACAATACAAATTTGTCTCAAATGCCCTTTCATCATGAGGAAATTATGGATACGCCACTGTGTATAGATCGTGTATAATTGTTGAGTTATGCCACATACACATCCTCTCATTCACACCCCCGCTCATACCCACTTTGGATTGCTGATCAGTGTCCTCCCATTTTGGAAATCAGGAGAGAGAGGGGACACGTGGCAGCAATCCAAAGTGGGTACGAACGGGAATGTATGGGATGGTGTATATGTAGCATTAATGTTAATTGTTCTGTTTAGCCAAACCTTGAGTATAACTGAGGAAATAAAACAAGTGATCGATGTAGATGGGGTCCCCATTTGATAGGTACACAATTCCAAATTTTATGAATGTACTATTTCTAATTCCAGCTTGTGCTGTCAATTGAAAATTTAATGCTTGATGTAGATCGAGATTCTTGTGTTGTGTAATTCTGTTCTATAAAACAAAAATATTTTTAAGCCCATTTCCTTTTTGTGCAATGGAAGTCGTCATAGTCATGTTTTATTAGGAGTATTATTTTGGGAACACAATGACAAGTATTTCAGTGCCGAGCGGATACCACATGGTGTCTAACGTGATACATGTAGCGCCACATCACAGCCGTCCATCTTCGCAATCAATAGTCCAAATTTTAAATAAACTCTACCCAGGAAGAATTTATTTAAAATTTTGACCGTCCAATAGGTTCTTAAACAGCCGAGATGCCCGCCGAGTACCTCCATGTGGTACCCGCTTGGCATTGAAAAATTTCTCCTACATTTCTGAGACCCTTTGAAACACTTGTATTTGCTCTGAAAATAATTGCATACGACGATGAAAATAAATCATTCTAACTTAATTTCTGGGGCACAAAAGTGCGCAAAAATGCTTTATAAATATGCTTACGGGCCGTCAATACATTATGTAATTTGGATTATAAGTTAGAGCAAGTGAGCAACGGATTGGGTTAGTAGGTATATTTACTTTAGGTAGGGCTGCACAACGGGCCAGTCGAACCGTCCAAAAAATCAATTAAATTGAACCGTCCACGAACCCGCCCGATGTATGGTACGAATTGATAGCATCCAAATATATGAATCTTTGTGGATAGGGCTCGGTTCGGTTTGGGTGACTTGGACAATTTTCTACTACATGGCCAAATCACCCAAAACGCTCAAACTGCAACCGAATTGGACAACACTCGCAGAGGAGAAAATGACAAATTGCAATGAGCGGTTCGGTTTCTAAACCGTCCGCTAGGTTGTCCCAACTCTAGGGATCACCTCCTGAGATTATGGCTGTGGATACCTTCTCACGATCGGTATTAGGTGTAGGCCTAGAATGTATTTCGTTAATATTGCCGAAAGTGAGCAAATTTAACTAACTTGAAAGCAACAATATTAAAACCAAATTGTGGGTATAGACAAAGTCGAAGTTGCTTAAAGTTTACCTACGAAAAACCTATGGGTACCGACCCATAGGTACATAAAACGCACTGAGCACGCTCAGGGACTTACTTTTGAATCCCATACGAATGATCCGAACCGTTCATTATTCTTAGAACGTTTTTCCGAAGGGCTTCACAAAAAATCAGCTCAATCGGACGGTTGGAAGTTGTTGAACCAAAGTCCCACCGTTTCAAACAAAATTGACGGTGGGACTTTGGTTCAACAACTTCCAATCGTCCGATAGAGCTGATTTTTTGTCCCTTTCGGAAAAATGTTCTAAGAATAATGAATGGTTTGGATCACTCGTGTGGGACCCAAAAGTGGGTCCCCGAGCGTGCTCTGTACGTTTTCTGTGCGTATGTGCTCTGTACGTGTAGCAAGGTCCCCGCACAATTACAGCTGAGTCGTGCATAGAGAGGAGAAATTCATAAAATTATAACGTTAGTCAAGCAAATTCCTCTACCTCCACGGAAAGAACTACTTACTCCACTATTGGGAACTTAGGGGGCTGTTTGGGAACCTCTTTATTGGCTTCTCTTTTTTCCATTTTCAGGTTTTGGCTGTTTGGCAGCCTCCATATAAAACATGTTCTACCAAAATGAGTTCTCCATTTGCAGGTTTAGAGAGGAGAAGTCAAAAGAAGATTTGGAGGAATTTTTGGACTTCTCATTTTTCATTTTTCCCATTTCGATTAACAAAGACCTACAAAATATATTCTGCACATATCTCTCAAACACTCCTACCAAATTAAAAATACATTCTGATTAGAATTCAAAAAGCCAAAAAATTGAAAATGAAAAACTAAAAATAAAACTCTCAAACACTCCCCTTAATTGCAAAGGGCTTATCTAACAACAAAAGCACTTAACGTTCGTAAATTTTGAAGAAATATATTCTAGGACCCGATGGATTTGTTACAGCCTTTTATCCAAAAATTGGAATTGGGTTGGTAAAGAAGTGGTTCAATCGTTTCACGAATGAGGTAATGCTTTATTATGCATTCCGTACACTCTTTCGTAGTAAGAGTTCTAACGTGTTTTTTGCATGCATGCTACGTGTCTTTTATTTAAATATCATAGAAATGTTTTTGGTTGCATGCCCACTGCTCACACATCTTTCACACACTAGCATTAGTTTTAGAGTTTTTGATTTGTGTGGATCCGTTCAGTAGCTTTATTTTCCTCTTTTGCTCCTCCCCCAGTTTTCTTGGGGTTTGAGTTGTGGGCTTGATCTACGTTGGATCATATTTCTCTCGGTGGGTTATCATATGGCTCGACTTTGGGTTCTCTGGGTGTTATGGTTTGTGGTGTGTACATGATCTGGAGATGAGTTGGGTTGGAGATGATTAGAGTTGGGTTGTTCAGTTGGATTATTGGGCTTAAATCATTTGGCTGAATGGGAGTTGCATTAACGATCAGATTGGTCTGATGTTTGGGGGCTCAATGGTTTGACTTATTGGCAGTGAACGTTTGGGATGGGAGGGTTTGTTTTGTTGCAATTAAGTGCGAATAAGCTTAGGGAGATCACCACAAATGAATCGGGATTCTCCACAGCAGTTTCTTCAAATTTCCACGGTTGCATCTCTTTCCGGCAGTTTCTCTACCGGTTTTAGAGCATTGTAGTTGGTCTTGACCATCTAGTTGCATGATGTCTAACCGTGTCACAGTACTCTCTACCTGGGGTAAGATGTAACTCCCTAGCTAACAGTATCAGAAAGTTTTTGCATGGAAGCTTCGACATTCAAGGAGCTACCGGGACAACAGCGTATCGACAGCCTACATTGATCACGGACATCTGATGGTCGAAACAAGCTCTCGCTGGATAAATATCCTTTTTTTGTTTTGGTATCTGTTTTATCCTTTATTATTCTACTGTCTTTGTATCTGGTAGTTTGTAATACCATTTCGTGTGAAATGAAATTCTCTCATTTGGCCCAAAAAAAAAAAAAAAACAGAAGAAGATGGTGTTGGCTTTTCTACATTCTGGCGTCATGCTTCGGGAAATCCATACGTATATTACTCTCATTTTGAATGGTTTTTTTATCCTGTTACTGTCAATGATTTCCTTCCAATTAGTCTTTGCAATGTTCTTTATAAAATTATTCGTGTCCTAGTATATCGGTTGTGGCCTATTATCAAGTCCCTTATTTTGGTTTCCAAAATGCGTTTGTGCATAATCGTCTTATTTCTCACAACAATTTTTCTAGCCCATGAAACTGTTGAGTTCATTTGGCCTCAGAATAAGGGTAAGGGTAACATGTCACGCCCTGATTTTCAACAACCTAAATAATATATAATCCACGTGGAGGTCAACGCCATCCACAGTCAAAGTCAAATACATACTCAAAGTCAACGGAAAGTCGAGAGTCTAGTGTACCCCAGATCATATTACATGAGTCATTAAGGCTTTACAAGTTGATAACAAAATAAATGAATTACAAGTTACAAGTTACAAGTTCATCTTTTCCAAAAAAAGAGTGCTAATCCAAGATGATCTAATAACTCGTCCAATGAGCTTTCAAAATATGGAAACATGCATGCATATCCACATGCCAAGCCATGATCATCCGTGCTGAGTACCTGAAAATTATAAGGGTGAGCTCACTAGCCTAGTAGGAAAACATCTATCTATTCTAAATGGAAACGAGATGCTCATGACGTGCAACAAGAATGGAAATCATGTAATAGGATCAATGGAATCATATGAAAGGGATAGGGACAACACAAGGATCGATAATTGCTAATACAAGCCAAGTATCACTTTGTCGTATCCGATACGTACTCAACACGTCGCACGAGGCCAAAATATCCCAATTATGTACATTATTCGTTTAAACCATTCATTATACTCGAGGCATAACATAGAGGTCCGTGTCACTTTGGGCATGCCATATGGGCCCCGTGTCACTCCGAGAATACCCTTTCAGGCCGCGTGTCATCATTATCACATTTTCATCATCATTTCATGTTCATTAGTGTTATTTTGGTGTCCATGCATAATCTCATCTCAATCCGACACTCAAAACCCCAGTTCGATCGAATGTCGCCAAACTAGTGTCATTAGGTGTCTAACACAAACCCCGAGGGAACTTATGGAATTATCAAATATACTAAATTATACACATGACACGTATCTCAAGGTGTTTTAAATCAATTAGTAAGGGCATAACATACGTTGCACGAAAAAGGGCCAAAAGGGGTCAAAATGGCTAAAAAGGCAAAGTGGATCAATCCACTACAGAGGTGGATCGATCCAAAAGGGTCTGTTGGCCGTGTGAGACAAAGTGGATCAATCCACTCTTCACCTGGATCGATCCAAGGTGGTTTGGTCCGAAAATTTTGCACAAGCAAAGGAAATTCAATGGGGTCTTGGTTCAAGTGTTTGTGATGGTTTAAATGGACAAGTTAAGCTATAAATTTGTGGTCCAACAACTCATTAACACTATGGTTCATCAATTTGGTTGATTCACAAGAATTACCCAAGTCCAAAGGTGATTAGAATATGATACAAAGAGGTTTTCCCAAACTTCAAGCAAATCAAAGAGATGGGGCATGAATTGAGTTGACTATCAAGTAAAGTGGCTAGAGGCAACTTAGGAAAGCATAACACAACCATGGACCAATCCCAACAAAGCTATAAATCTCCTCACAAGGTCATTGAACAAGAACAAAGGGGAATTGAATAAGAATAGAGGTAACAAACAGACATACACCAAATTTACATGAAGAATTGATAATGGTTCCCCTACCTCTTGAGATTGAGCTTGAAAATCCTTCCAAATGCAAAACCCTAACCCTAGCTCAAGATCCAAGAAATGTTCTTCAAACCCCAAAGTGAAATAAGCGTACCAATGCGTAGAGCTCGAGATTTGGTGAAGGTTTTGTGAAGGGACTAAGATTGGAACTTAAGATTTGCCTTGGTTTGGTGGAGGAAATGATGAAGGAGAGTTATGGAGAGAGAGGGGGAGGAGGTCGGCTGGGTTTTTAGGGGAGGAGATGAGCTTGTCTGTCCCTCTCTTCTCACACACCACACAAAACACACACACACTAACACACACTACATAATTACACCAAAAGCCCAAAAATGGCTTGTGTAAACCAAATTAACCCTTATATCACACATCACATATAATCCTCCAACACTTAACCATTTTTATCATTTTACACAATTTCTCACATTACCCCAATGTTATTTATGAATAATAAATATAAATTTACGGATATTTACATAACAAGTCTTGTTTTGCTCTCAAGCTTGATATGAATAAGTCATATGATCGGGTTAAGTGGGTCTGCGGTGGTTTGTCTTGTCTAAAATGGGTTTCAGTCTTAAATGGGTGAATCTAATCTTCTAGTGTATCTTTGCGGTGTCACTTTCCATTTTAGTTCATGGGCGTCCATCTGAGGTGGTTTTTTCTTAATTGTGGTATGTGTTAAGGGAATCCTTTGTCTCCTTATTTGTTTATTCTGGTCAGCCAAGTTTTGTTGGCCAATTTGTCGCCTTTGTCTCCTCATTCTTTTCCTAATATTTTTCATCTACTATTTGCGGATGATAGCTTCTTCTTTCTTAAGTTTGATTTGGTGGAGGTTTGGTGTTTGAAGTGGATTATTGATGCTTATTGTGATTTTGCTGGCAAAAAGTTAATGTTGCTAAGTCTAAGATTTTTGTGAGTCTTAATATGGGTGTGGATGAGCAGGATGTTTTGAGGAGTGTGTTTGATATCAAAATTGTTGATAAACATGTAATCTATTTGGGCTCCAATTTGGATCAAGGTGGCCAATAGTTAGAACTTTGAAAGTCGTCTGGTTTTAGTTAAACATACCCTTTCGACCATCCCTATCTATTTGTTTTCTATTTTCAGAGCTCCTGGTTATTTTATGAGGAAGTTGAGAAGTATTATTGGTAGATTTCATTGGGGTAAAGGTGACGGAGGTAGGGTTTGTTGGAAAAAGTGGTCGGAGTTATGCAAGCCTATATGTATGGGGGTTTGGGGCTTAGGGATATTAGATGTTTAAGTTAGGCCTTATTGGCCAAACAGGCTTGAAGATTGGTTCAAGATCCTAGTTCACTTTTCACAAAAGTTTTTCTTAGAGCCTGTGCAACAGGCTGTCTAAAATGAGAATTTTTTGGGCAAAATAGAGAAGTGGAAAAGTGAGGTGCAACAGGTTGGATAAATCACTGTTCACCATACATATTTGAACAGTACCTAGGTATTTTTATTGTGGCACTGTTCATCAATTACCTAATATTTTATTGTTTCTCTCTTTCTTTCTCTCTCTTTCGCTCTCTCTCTCTCTCTCTCTCTTCCCTACAGCCAGCAACCGCTGCTCAATGACGACGATGACCATCAACATAGATGGAGATCGAACGGCGACCATCTCTAATACAGAGTTTCAATTGACGCGATGGAGTTTTCGATTGACGCGATGGAGCTTTCGAACGGTGATGGAGAGGTAATGACCGGCGACGATGACGATCGACGACGATGGTCGCAGGTCTCTTGGAAGAGACGAAGAGTACTCGCAGCCACAGGTCTGTGTGTGTTTGTATGTATATATATAGTGATATTTAAAAAAGAAAAATAATATTTTAGTAATATTTAATAGGCGTAGAGAAGATGATAGGAAAAATTGTTGGAGTGTTGAGTGTGATTTGGTAGCTAAATACACTGTTCAACAGCATTTTTACCCAAATTTTTATACTAGCTGTTGCACATGCTCTTAGAAAGTATTGTTGGGGCAAGGAGTTTTTGGAGTGTAATCGTAACCTAGGTTGCTATTGGGGATGAAGAGGCATTTTGGCGGGTAAGAAACTTCTTAGAAAAGGATTAGCATGGAGAGTGGGACATTAGTAGTGTTTTCCGGCATCAATGGATACCTAAAGCTCGGAATCCTTAGAATCATGTTTATTGTTTATAAAAACAAAAATAAAAAATCATGTTTGGTAATAAAATTTTAAACGATCCTTTTTATAAGTAAGGCAAATCACCTTTTTGGTGTTCTAAAAATTTCCAAAAATTTTGAAAACGTTTTTAATAAAAACAAAACATAAATAAATTACCAAACACATTTTTGTTTTTAGTTCTGAAAAAATTGAAACAAAAACGTTACCAAATGCCCCCTTAACTATATGCTTGACGTTGCCCGGTCTATATGTATGGCAGAGCGTATATAGACTCTAGAGTTAATCGAAGTACGTGCAAGCTGATCCAGAATACGGACCACCCAATTATTTAAAAAAAAAAAAAACTGTATGCGTGACTGGTATGGCTTATGGTCACAGTTGCTGCTATAACTACATACAAGAGATGGTGACAACGACTCCAAGGGTTGGCTTGGTTGTCACGATTCAAGGCTTAAGTGTTTATTTCTCCTAAGATTTTATATTCGAAATTTGTAAGGTAACATCAGTTACTTTAAGACCACTTTATACGGAGCATTACTTCTATTTTAATTGGGACCGATCCATGCAAGTGGCTGCTGGGTTTGAGCCCTCTAAATTAATTAAGGTATGCATGAACCAACCCGTACGCCTGAGCTATAAAAAAACAGAGATGATGACAACGTTTAACTAAGTTAACTTAAAGCATAAGCACTTGGTCTATTTGATCTTAGCTTTCTGTGGTGGCTTTTGGCCCTAACTCACACGCAACTTGAGATATCATTATCTATGACCAAACAAAACATTTTGATTTTTATTGAGTTCTTATTCTTCCAAATCATCATTCTAGAATATAGATTATTCAACCCGGCCAGGATTGAAGTGGAGTAAGCATATTGACCCACGTATCAGAACTCCATTAGATATATGCTGTTGTCATTTAATTTGATGGTGGATTTTTCTTCTTTCATTTGCAGTGTAATACACGTCTAGGTTGACATGGACTTAAGGGGCCGGCCCGATGGTATCAACTTTGAAGTCTCAACATATCTCGAAATTCGTATTTTCGAATTTCTTTAGTCATTTTAGAGCATTCTCATCAGTCTCAACAAAAGTTGGACCAAATTTAACCCCAAAAACACTTTTTACAAATTAGCAAGTCACTTTTTCAAAAACTCAAAAAATCAAACTCTCTATTCTAACTTCACTATATTAAACTATTCTTTCTTTCTACTCTTACTTTCCAAAAAAAATACTACTATAACTAAAGAGAGGGAGGAAGAGAGAGAGAGAAATTATTAAAATAATCCTAAACCAGTGAACAGTGACTCTACCCAAATACCGGGTTACTGTAGCAAAGTTAAAATTTGCAAAAGATTTATTGAGGCTGATTTTGCGGTCTTTTTTTCCTTTTGGCTCAACAAAATAACCATCAGGGGAATTTGCCTCCCCTAATGAGGATGCTCTTAGCCTGTTTAAGAAAATGGGAAACCATCCTTAATTTCTTTATAGATTGAGGCCCTGTTCCGCTAACTCAAAAAGCCAAAAGCCAGCTTATTGCGCTTTTTAAGACAGGTCATCTCCTCACAATACATCACATAAAAAACTACAAAAATCATAAAAGTCAAACGTGTATTACGAGCTCTCACATAAAAAAACCCAAAAACCAAAAAACTAATCTTAGTGGAACACCCCTGAGAATGAGAGAATATAAGGAGGTAAAACAGGATGTACTAAAAAAGATTTTTTTGTGTGTGGGGAAGGGTCAAAAGTATCAGATATAAGTTGTATTGTAGTAAGTGATCGAGGTTTGAACTTTGATTTTGTGTACATATTAGTGAACTATCACTTCACTTGCTACGTCAGAAAATTCGAATTTGGTTTTTATTTATATGAAGTTATTACCTGTATTCTAGAAATGTCAAAAAGGCTATTGATATAGCCTTTTCAATTGTTTTGTTTTCAAAGATTTTAATTGTTTCAAAGATCCAAATTTAAAATTTTTCACAAAAACCCTGCCAAGAAAACCAAAAGGAAAAATATTTTCACCTACTTTAAAATAGTAACTATATATTGGACCAATTAATTCACCAACCCCATTCAAAAAATAAAAACAATAAGCTAAACGGACAATGGCGATAGGATTTCAGCCATGGTGCACCCCAAGCTCTATTTTATGGGGTTCGATTCTCTCCAATTTTTATGTTGAAAGTTAAAAGTCATATTTTTTCTCCATACCATAGCCTGGCACATTAAACCGAAAAGGCGAAACCACGAGGCTCACATTGAGTTTTCACTAAAAATGTTGTTTTCTTACCGTGTTCAAAAGTGAATGTAATTTTTGCTAACTGGTATTTTTGTGATATATATGAAAAGAATAATTTGTCTTCACGGCTCACGATATATACAATTGACAAAAATATAAAAATTACTGAAAATACCATTTAGACTATATTGGAAACTCAGCCTCATTTGATATAAAGTATGTTTCAAGTTCTGTATTTCATTGCCAATAAAAGTGTCTGTTTTTTCTTCTTTTTGTTTTGGTTTTTAGTTGAATCATGCATATGCTTTGGGCATCAAATTATTCAACTTTTGCAGCCTTGTAAAATTTCCTTTCAAATAAGTACACCTGCTTTCTTTCTGAAACTTTCTTGTTGATAGCACTATGTACTAGTACTACATTAAGACCATATTTCACTAATTCAAAAAGTCAAAAATTAATTTATTGTGCTTTTCGAGACAGATCATCCACTCAGAATGTATCACATAAAAAATCATAAAAAGTCAACACGTATTTCGAGCTCTCATATAAAAAGCTAAAAAGCCAAATTAATGGCACACCCCCTAAATTCCAACTTTGCCATTATCGAGCTTTGCTGCCATTTCTCATTCAATTCAAGGAAAACACGAAATCGTACCTCTACAACTCTCAACCATCAATGCTTCCCATTAATCCTGATCACTAGTACCTTATTTGACAACTGTAACAAGTTACGCTGCTACTCTACCGTATTTACGATTCATATAATTTAATAATTTATGGAAAAATGATTTTTGTACTTTAATTTTTTTTTATAAATACACTTCAAAATTTGTCATTTAAGGGTAAGTTCTCCACTTGATAAAATCAAGATTTGATATCAAATATTGAATTTATCAATTATCAAGTGAGGACGAAATTTGATAAAATCCAAAATTTTTACACTTGATAATTGATAAAATCCTGGATTTTATCAAAAAAAATTCCTCACTTGATAATTGATAAAATTAAGATTTGATAAAATCTTAATTTTATCAAGTGGAGAACTCACCTTAAGTGTTTCTTTTATTGTAATTTTAAAAACTAGGGGCAAAATGACAAATTTGTGCATTTATGAAAAAGTGATGTGCAAAAATACTACCCTAATTAGGCTTGTTTTGGCCTAAGTTCGGTAAAAATACGGGGACATACCAAAAGGGAACCGACCACGTACCGCCGGCGCCGGAGACCCTCGTGTGGGTCCCAAACGGCCAATCCGAGCCGTTCATCGTGCTCCGAATCAAAATCAGAGTGAGTCTACGCAGGAATCAAGGCCATCGGATGGCTGTAAGTACTCGATCTAAAATCACCCCATTTCATGCAAACTACCGGCACCATCGGTACGTGGTCGGTTCCCGTTGGTTGGTACATATAGCACTACTCCTAAACTTTTTTGCTTGTACTCACACACCTAAGTAAAAAAGTTTAGTTTAGTACTTAGACCAAACCCCACCTTAGACACCCGTAGCTATTAGTGGTTGGATCATTATTTTTCTCAATACGAAAAGTGTTTCAAAAAAATGGCTTGTCCTATCATTTTGCAATTTTGCATTGACATTATACTGAGTACTCCGTATTAAACAAGTTCGGGCAAATTCCCAAAACTCTGACACTTGTAGGGAAACTAGTTTACTAAGTAATAATTAAGTTCTTGAAAAAAAAACTGATTTATCGACTCTGAGACTCATTTCGGGTCCCTTGTGCCCATGGTATAGGAGTATTTTTTTATTCTGGAAGACAAGTAGACAAGATTTGATCAACCCAAAGAATCACAATCTTAAAAATCTCCATGGGAATAAGGGAGGGTATTACAGTAATTTAACGGAATAAAATTTCGAAGGACTACAAACCAGCTGAGAAATCGAAGAGACCTTTGGCGATGTTTCATCTGCTCCACCACAATGTGACTCCCCTGTAAACGTCCTCTCTCTCTCTCTCTCTCTCTCTCTCTCTCTCTCTCCACAACTGCAATGCCTTCATTATTACTCTTATTTCTTCCTTGAAAACAACACAAAACTACACCAAATCCATTACCAAAAATAAAAGAACAAATCATACCAAATCCGATTAAAAATTCCCCATTTCACAAATTCGTTTCCTCTCCAAACTGCTACAAAAAAAATTCCTATTTCGCCGTTTCTTGATTTCCACTTCATCTCCCACACCAAGAACCAAAAATTCCCATTTTTTCTCGGTTTCTTGATTTCCACTTCATCTCCCACACCAATAACGAAAGCCTCCCTTCACCAAATCCCCCCCCACAAGCAAACGCTTTGGGGTGGATTCAATAAGAAAGACAGCCATGGCTGAACCCAATAAGCAAACCAGAAGAAACAGAGGATTCGTTGTAAAAATGAGAATACTTTACAGACGCCAAGCAGAAAAGGCCTTTTGTCACAGATACTTGAAATGGGTCCTCTGGTTTTCCCTCTCCTTGTATTTCCTCTCCTATTTCCTCATCAGCCACCACAAATCCCCCACCTCTCTCTCTAAAACCACCGTCTCTCTCTCCAAATCCTCTCGTGCCCTCTTCGAATCCCACAACAACAAAACAATCTCACAACAAAACAATCTATTGAACGGTTTAAGGGTTTATGTGTACGACCTGCCGGAGAAATACAACACCGATTGGTTATCCAACGAACGGTGTAGAAACCACCTGTTTGCGTCAGAGGTGGCTATACATACAGCCTTGATGAATAGCGATGTGAGGACGAAGGACCCTTTTGAGGCCGATTTCTTCTTCGTACCCGTTTACGTGTCGTGCAATTTCAGCACCGTTAATGGGTTTCCGGCGATTGGTCACGCAAGGGGCCTGGTGTCGTCGGCGGTGGAACTTATCTCGTCGGAATATCCGTTTTGGAACCGGAGCCGGGGCTCCGATCACGTCTTCGTCGCTTCTCATGATTTCGGATCTTGTTTTCACACAATGGTGAGAGGAATTGCGATATCTGCGGACACGAATGTTAGAATTTCAACATCTATTCCTAATAAAATTTGACGAACACTAATAATAGCTTTTTACTGTAAGAGTTAAAATCATTAAATTTTACTCGTGGAATTTAGATTTTTTCGTAAACACGCACATTGTCTACGGGATTTTATTGGGGTTGATTTGGAATTTTGTTTTATGGAAACTGTTGCTGATTTTTCGTTTGTTTTGTTTTGGAAAGGAGGATGTAGCGATTGCGGATGGGGTGCCGGAGATATTGAGGAAATCGATTGTGTTACAGACATTTGGGGTGCAATATCGACACCCATGTCAAGAAGTGGAGAATGTGGTGATTCCGCCGTATATCTCGCCGGAGAGAGTACGGTCAACGCTGGCAAAGTCTCCGGCGAATGGGCGGCGCGATATTTTTGCGTTTTTCAGGGGCAAAATGGAATTGCATCCCAAGAATGTCAGCGGTCGATTTTACAGCAAGTAATTTACTTTACTTTATTCATTCGCTATTTGAATCCTAATCATCTTTCAAAAAACTGACATTTTTTCAGGAGTATATTTTTCTAAGAGCACATGCTTTTCTCCTCTATTAGCTTCTGTTTCAGTTTGGTTTGGTTTAATTACTTGTTTAGACTTTTACTTGGATTATACTTCCCAATAAGTAAACTGAGGGGTGTTCCAATGAAGAGTTTTTTTTTTTTTTTTTTCACGATTTTTTATGTGATGTATTGTGAGAGAGTGACTGCATCGATTTTTAGGAATTAGGAATAAACTGATTTTTTGGCTTTTTTGAATTAATGGGATGTGGCCTGAATCAAACCCAAATAGGTTTGCGGCCTATAAAAAAGCAATAAGTGTTTGACCGTGAGATTATCTGTTCAAATCCCTTGGAGTCTATTAGTCTAACCATCCCAAACCTTGAGCCCACTAGGGCTTATGCTTGGCAAGTTGACCTGGATTTTAGGTTATCAAAAAAAAATATAAGTAAATTCCTCAAGTATAAATTAGCTTCGAGTACAAATATCTTTGTTTCATCTAAATTTAGGTTATAGTACAATCGGATTAAGTGTAAATTTTGTACAAATATCTTATTTATCTGTGTGTATTTTTTTTTTTTATCCTTATACGAATCTTTTCTTTTCTTTTCTTTTTTTGTGTTTTGTTATCTTTATTTACGTGAAATTACGAAAGGGAATGAAATTTTCTTTTCTTACGCGTCTATGTTTTCACATTGATGGGTAATTAAATAAAGAAGGTGCAAGGTTATTTTATGAAGTCGACGTTTAATTGAATGAAGACCGAAAGCTACGAATTCTCCCAAGCAACTACCGAAAAGTTTTACTCCTATTTTTTGGTAACTGCTGACTATAAAGTTCACAAAACTACTTTGGAGTTTTGTTTTTGGGTAATGACTATAAAGTTGGAAAATAAATTTTATTTTATTTACCTTTTTTGAACATCCAAACGAAGCCTAGGTCGTTGCAATTGTTCTTTTCGAAACTAACAGATTTGTCCTGCTGGCGGTCCGATGTATCTTTTGTTTTTTTTTTGGAAAATATTAAAATCAAAATATTATGTGATTTTTTGTATTTTTCTTGGCTTATTATCAACACTATCGTGACAATAGAAGGATGGGTTTTTGTTTTTTTGCAGGCGGGTGAGGACAGCGATATGGGAGAAGTACGACGGTGACCGGAGGTTTTACCTCAAGAGGCGCAGATTTCCCGGTTACCAATCAGAAATCCTTCGCTCCGTGTTTTGCTTGTGTCCTCTGGGGTGGGCCCCGTGGAGTCCGAGACTAGTAGAATCGGTCGTTTTGGGCTGCGTGCCGGTAATCATAGCCGACGGCATCCGCTTGCCATTCGCCTCGGCCGTGAACTGGCCGGAGATATCTCTCACGGTGGCCGAAAGTGACGTCAGGAAGTTGGGACCCATTCTCGAACACGTGGCGGCGACCAACCTCTCCACCATTCAGAGGAACCTGATGGATCCCGCTGTTGGCCGGGCCCTACTGTTCAACGATCACATGCAAGAAGGTGACGCCACGTGGCAGGCGCTTCGCGCGCTTTCCCAGAAGCTAGACCGGTCCCACAGGCGGCCTAGGGTTTCTGACGAATGAGGCTTCGACACGCAATGTGTTTTGATTGGTTGGAAAGAGTTGGGACGGTTGGAGACAGCTGGAATTTAAAGGCTTTCTCACGGGTCAGAGGATAGAATAGAGTATGTATATATGCACAGCAGGGATTTGGATCCATGCAGTGTGGGTCCCAAAAAGACGCAGAGGTTTTGGGCAATGTGGGGTCCAGCTGAGTTGGCATATGCTGGCTGGTTTGTTTTGCGGTTTTGTGGGACCTATGGCGGTACTGTACATGTGTAGAGGAATATTTTTGCGATGGTAAATAAAACCGGGGTACGATACGGTAGGGTCGGCCGCTTGTGTTGCGCTGCGGGTCCCTTGTGAAATGCTGTAAAAAGATCTGGATTCATTTTGTTTGTAAAAGGAAAATCACGAAAAAGGAGGAATAAAAGTTAATGGTCAAAATAAGAATCGAATTTTGAGCTAATTTAATTTATTGTGACTGGCGGTGCTGGAACATTTGGAAAGTAATTTACCCCAAAAAAAAAACATTAGGAAAGTTGGCTTTCGGAATGTAAAAGCAGGTTAAAGGCAGAACATTGTTCCTTTCGTGGCTGTGAAATTAAATAAAAAAATTATTAATGTAGATTTTAATATGTTAAGACGCCTTTGTTTGAGTTTAATTTATTTCGATATGTTTGGTCAGTGTTTATTATACTCTCTCCGTCCCAAAATGATACTAGTACCTTTTGGGATTGCATTTCATTTTCAAAGGCTCATTCTTTTAATTTATAATAATTCTTGTGATTAAAATTTTTTTGTATAAAAGAATTAATTAATCTCTAATGCTTATTTATGAGATTTACATTAAAAGATATAAGCCGTTGAAAATTACACGCACATCTATAAGGGACTTTATTTTGGGACGGATGGAGTATTATTTTATTAGAGTTGAAGAATAAATAAATTTTGAAATTGTCCGGATAAATTGGTTTTTTTTTTGTAAGTAAATTGTTCTTCTTGCCTTGAATGAGATAGTACTAAAGTTTTATATAAAAACTTAAGTGATGTCCATATGCTGGTGTCAAATTGACTTTCCAAATGTTATTTTTAAAAAAATAGCTTCAATGCTGAAATGCCAAATAATAGTGATGGTGCTGTACCATTTGGGGGTCTGTTTCAATGGATCCGGGGATTTTTTTAGTGCGGAGCCACACTACAATTCTGAAGTGTAGCTTTTGAGCGTTGATCTCGGTAATCAATTGCTCCGGTTTCATCTCGGCAATAGACGGTGGCGTCGTCGGCGGCCTGTGGCTTTGCACTACGATTCCCAAATTCCTGTTCAACGCAATTTTAAATCTAGAGTAGGGAATTATACTATCTCATTTTGAAAGAAAATTAAAAAGAATTGGATGATGTGTGAGAAATTTAGCACTAAAGATGATATCAGAACATTTTTTTAATAATGGTAAACGAGAATTACTGCTGATAAATTATAAAAATTACAAATTGTCACCTAAATAAGAATAAATGGATTTGCACTTAGCTATTTAATACAAATACAATAGTTATTGGAAAATCCAAAATGTTACTGGTACCAAACATTGGGGTATCAAAAATATATAGAAGACATGAGACCCGCTATTGAGTCTCATACTAATAACACAGGCGTTTATTAAATACAAATATATAAATATGCATTCAGATGTTCCAATTTTTCAAGTGATCCTATAAAAAATCAACTAAGTTAGATTAGTGTAAGCATTTGATCTAACATTTTAATTTACTTTCAAAACTTATGATATGAATTATGAATGAAAATTTGAAGATAGTATCAATCCCTTATACATGTATCCAGTTGAACTGATTTTTTTAAGTGTCACTTGATTTTTTTATAATATTGATGAACTGTTCAATACCCAAAAGTGAACCCTCATGCCAATTCTACATTTTTAGTATCGAAGGTTTGGTAGGGCACGGTCGATCTCATTGGAAAATATTTATTGCTGCATAGACAATGGGATTGGCGTACCCACCGGACCCGGGATGCTGGTGAGCGTCTCTGGTGAGCTCACCTGGATCGTCCATCTTGACAATCAACGGTCATATTTTTGGACTCTATCATGAAAAAATTTGGGCTGTCTAAAAGTGAAAGAAAAAATTTGGGCCGTCCAAAACACTTTTGAACGTCCCGGATGCACTCACTGGGGCACTCTTCAGGGGCTGCTCACAGAAACCCCTCTTCCATACCCATTGGTTTTCCAAAATACCCCATCTGTACCATGAGAAATTAACATGCGTGGGTATGGAATCTTATCTCCATGAATTGAAGTATTCACGGGTTTGATTTTCAAAGCAATTGACAGGAGAGGAATTGAAAGCTTAGTACCAATAAAGTCATAAAAAAATGGTGGTCGAGGTTAAAAGACCCAGCAAGGGCACAAGTGAGATCACTGTCAGAGCTTTGAATTATGTATCGAAGTTCTGGGTGATCATCGGTCTGTGTGCTCCTGCTTATCTGTATTGAGGTCTCATTCCGCTAACTGAAAAAAATTAAATACTCAATTTATTCTTAAAATTGAGATAATCACTCTCTCATAATACATCACATAAAAAGTCGTGAAAATCTAAAAAACTCTCTTAGTGGAACACTCCTCAATTGTCACCGATCCTCGATACACTAGCGGCTCCCAAAAAAATCTACGGGTGTTCATAAATTTGTATGCTCTACTCCCTCCGTTCCAATTTGCTGGACCCTTTTGGGGAATGTAACTTATTAAGGGATGTAAAAATTTTGTATTGTCTTTTCTGTTTTGCCCTTAAATCCAATCGATATTACTTTGGCAAATTTTGTAGAGCTAATTTTTTATATGAAACTCAAAATGTATGCAATATGATTCTTGTTTGCTAGATATCAATTAATTTTATTATACAAAGTTTTCAAAATCATAAAAACCGTTATAAAATAAAAGATAATGGACAAGCCAATTGACATGGGGAAAATACTCTTTAAGGGTAAAACTGGAAAGTGACTCTGTTTTGATGGATGTTTTTAGAAATGAGACTTTTATTCTGGGACATCCCAAAATAGGAAGATGGTCCAGCAATTTAGGACGGAGGGAGTACTACTTTTATAGACCACAATTAAATAAAGACAAAAAAATATCCACTAATATCGATGATACCACCCAAAAACAACAACGGATAAAGTATGCTACAATTGCGGAGTTCAGCGAGACGGACCAATTTTTCCTATCAAATGCAGAAAATCAATTTTTGGGATTTAAGCAAGTCATTACAGAAGAGCAACTTCGTATTCGCCTCTGTGAAGCGATTGTTTAGCTCTTGAAGTTGCATATCTTACACTGAATAAAATAGCTCAACGCGATAATGATGAGAAAATTGGATTGAGCTAGGGAGCTTTGCGTTGGGGCTGATCACTAGAAATAGGTGCGTGATGAAGATGAAGATGACAGAAGAAGATGAGGATGAAGATGACAGGAGATCGGTTCTTTCAGAAGGACCTTGGTGCGTGATGAATAATCTCCTGGTTCTGCTTCCCCTTGAGGAAGGGGCAGCTGTTACAGATCTTGATTTTTCAAAATGCCCTTTCTGGGTTCAGGTTCATGGCTTGCCGGTGAACAAAATGACCAAGTCCAACGCAGAATCCATTGGCCATCGTTTTGGGAACCTTTTAGGAATTGAAGCTGGCGCTGAGGGTTTCCTTCTCAATAGAAGCTTTCTTCGGGTCCGTGTTGAGGTTAATCTCGACCTTCCTCTTCCTCGTGGGTTTTGGCTCCGTAGTAAAACCAACGAGGGAGCTGACCGCTAGATATGGTATAAATATGAGCGTCTTTCCGATTTCTGCTATGCCTGTGGCCGGATTGGCCACGATAACAAAAAGTGCAAAATGGTTTCGAGAGATGCAGGTTTGACGTCTGGTTACGGTCCAGAGCTTAAGACTGGGAAGGCCAGAAATCCCTCAATACCAAGTGCTCCTCTAGCCCAGCAGAGGGAACAAGCTGAAAATCGTATGGAGGAATTATCTCGTCGGAAACCGTCCATCCAGTTTGGTGGTGGCAGCGCGTGGGTAACAAATCACAATGGAGGGCACGTGACCCACAACGATCAGAATAATAGTACCAACGTCATGAGAGTGAGGTCGCAACACTCACCTAAACTTGTCGGCGTCCTCGACACACCAGGTGTCAATACTTCCAAAAATTTTGGTATCACGCCTCTCCTGAGTCTTAATTCCCTACAACCCATGCCCCCCTCTTCCTCTGGGGTGGGGTAAAAAAACCTCCCTTTAATCCCAATACTTACTGAGCCTTTAATCCTTACCAAGCCCACATCCCATTCTAATCCAGTAAAATAAGCCCACCTCTCTAGCCCACAAAAACCCACAAACCCTTTGAGCCCACATCAATCACAGGCCCAGCTTCTTCCTGACCAACCAAACCTTCCTATTTCATTTAGCCCAAACCAAACTCATATCCTTGTCAGCCCTTGCCCCAGCCCAACCCCTTATTGCTCCACAAAGTCTACAGAATATTTCGTCACTGAACCTCTTAGCCCCAAAAACTACTCTCCATCCCCTTTCTCTGAAATCTTATCCTTGTGTTCTACAGAGGAGAATCCAGAAGAGAACCCTACCACTCCAATTACCAACCATCCCTCTCCTAATAGTCCCTCATCATGCATACCAGATAAAAATTTAACCTCTGTTTTCAAATCCCTCTCCATCAAAAGGAAAGATCACCCTGACCCAGCTCCGGATTTTACTCCAAAAATTCTCAGGTTGTGCGCACCTCCAAGCATAATCCCGCACCCTACCCACACCAATATCAAATACCATCGTACTACTGGAAAATCCCGCCCAACTAAAACCTCCACTCCTGTTTCCAAGGGGCCTTCTTTATCCTTTGATTTGGGAAATGACCTCATCATGGGGGATACTGAAACTCTTATGGAGGATGAAAATTGTGATCTCCTGCCTCGCAGAAGAGGTAATTCTTCCTCCCATCACTCCTCCTCTGATCGGGCTCATGTGGTTGGCCGTAATTAGCCACAGACTCCATGTTGATGATAAGCTGGAATGTGCAGGGGTTGGGGCGACCCCTGACATTCCAGATCCTCCGAGGGTTGTGCTCGACCCATCGCCCCATGGTGGTTTTTCTCATGGAAACGAAAAATAAGCAATCCAAGCTTCAACGTATCCGAGAAAGCCTCCATTTCAAGAATAATTGCTATGTCAATCCAGAGGGCACATCTGGAGGCTTAGCTCTGTGGTGGACAGATTAGGTAGTGGTAGATATTCGGAAAAAAACAAAAAATTACATTAGGGCTGTTTTATCGTTCAGTACCCATAGTTTTGTTTGGGCAACTACTTTTGTATATGCTCCTTCTAACCGCACTGAGAGATATATTTTTTGGCAAACCTTTGTCAAAATGGCCAAAGAAAACCAGCTACCCTGGATGTGTGTTGGTGATTTCAATGTGATAGGCTCCATTTTAGAAAAACAAGGGGGGGCTCCCTGCAATAGAAATCGTATTGAAAGCTTTCAAAATATTATCTCGGAGTGTAACCTCATGGATTTGGAATTCAAAGGAAATGCGTTTACCTGGACCAACAATCAAAGGGGGGAAGCAAATATCCGTGAACGGATCGACAGAGCTATGGCGAACGTCGAGTGGCGCTAGAAATTTTCCAAAGCATAGGTGTTTCATGACGTGGTTATTGGTTCAGACCACTGCCCACTTATTATTAATCTTACTCTTCCCTTGAAGAAAATCCCAAAATTGTTCAAGTTTGAATCTATGTGGTCTACTCATCTTGATTGCAAAGATGTCATTTCTTCTGCCTGGCATAGCATAGTCTCTGGTTCCATGATGTTTCGGCATGTCGAGAAGTTAAAATTGTGCCGCCGCAAATTGGTTAATTGGAGTAAGGAGGAATTCGGTAACAACAAATTGAAGCTAGATTTATTGCGTGAACAGCTTGCTTCTATCCAAGCGTCTTCCCATTCGGAGGCGTTGGAAGCTCAACAATGGCAAATCAAAGGTGAAATTGAGCTCCTCCTTGATCGGGAAGAAATGTTTTACCACCAGAGGTCTAGAATTCGTTGGCTTTCTTATGGAGATAGGAATACTTCCTTTTTCCATGCCTCCATGATTCAAAGACGACATAGAAACCAACTTCTTAGACTTAAAGATGACAACGGTTCCTGGATCGAATCGGACAATGATATCAACATCCAGTTGGGGAATTATTTTTCCAATCTTTTCATGAGCAATGGAAATAGAAACATGGAGGAGGCCCTGTCAGCTCTTTCTCCAGTCATATCCCATTCTATGAACTTTTCCCTCCTTCAGACGATCACTGATGAAGAAATTGAGCTCGCAGTTTTCCAGTTGGGAGCTCTCAAGGCCCCAGGTCCGGACGGGTACCCTGGCTTTTTCTACCAAACCTATTGGGATACGGTCAAAGAATCAACCATTTCTGCTGTCAAGAGTTTCTTTCTCTCGGGGTTCATTCTCAAGGAATTGAATAACACCAATCTGGTCCTTATCCCAAAGACTCTTGCCCCTGAATCGCTCAGTCAGTTTCGGCCTATCTCTCTCTATAATCTTAGTCTAAAAATCATTACCAAGATTTTAGCTAATCGGCTTAAACCAATCCTTGGCAACATCATCTCTCCACAACAATCAGCTTTTGTTCCGGGGTGACTTATTCAGGATAACATTATTGTTGCACACGAGGCGTTCCACCATATGAAAATCAATAGGAGAGGGGGTCAAGCACAAATGGCAATTAGTCTGGATTTCAACAAAGCTTATGACCGCGTGGAATGGGATTTTTTGGAGAATGTTTTGGAAAGGATGGGCTTTCATGGTACCTGGATCCGATGGGTCATGCAGTGTGTGTCGACGGTTAGATTCCAAATTTTTGCTAATGGGGAGAAAAGATCTTCAGTCAATCCTTCAAGAGGCCTTCGCCAAGGCGACCCGCTGTCCCCGTACCTGTTCTTGTTAGTCATTGATGTCCTTTCAAAGCTTTTATCAAGGGAGTTATCTGACCAGAACATCTCAGGTATCAAACTCAAGCCTTCTTGCCCTATTCTATCCCATATTTTCTTTGCAGACGATGGTATTGTGTTTTTGAAAGCGAACAAAGATGAGTGTGGCCAAATTCTGAAAATTCTTGACTTGTATAATACTGCCTCGGATCAACTTGTGAATTTCAACAAGTCGGGCGTTTGCTTCTCCTCCCATATGCCTTTTGACCTGAAGAAGGAGTTATGTGATGTCATAGCTATGCCCCAATTGAGTCGGTCAGTTAAGTATTTGGGCTTACCTGCTTTTTTTGGGTCGATCGAACGTAGAGGCGTATAACTTTCTCCTTGAACGAACCCTTCTCAAACTCCAAGGTTGGAAGCAAAAGCATTTGACCCAGGCAGGTAAAGAAGTGATGATTAAGTATCTTGTTCAAGCCATTCCCTCATATGCTATGGCGTGCTTTTCCCTTCCCAATTTTTTTTGCGATAAGCTTAATGCCTATATTTCCAACTTCTGGTGGGGAGGGGATCCAGAGAGTACAAGTATCCACTGGGCTTCTTGGAGTCGTGCAACGCAATCTAAACTTCAAGGTGGGTTGGGTTTTCGCGAGTTTCGGTCTTTCAACCTTGCTATGCTTGCTAAGCAAGGCTGACGCCTCTTAATTAATCCAAATTCCCACTGGGGAAAATTCATGAAGGGCCTCTATTATCCACATTCTGATTTTCTTCAAGCGTCAAAAGGTAGGCATCCATCTTGGGCTTTGTCTAGCATCATCCAAGGCAGAGAGGTTCTATTGAAAGGTGTCCGTTGGCAAGTGGCGAATGGGTTAAGTATACATTTTTGGTCTGATAGTTGGGTGCACTTCTCAAAGGATTTTAAAATCCACTCAGCTCGTCCCCCTGACTGTGAGTTGGAATTTGTTCATGAGGTCATTGATCAGAGATCCAAAGCTTGGAAAGAAAGGGTCATTCGGGCCATGGTTTCAAAGGAAGAAGCTGATCAAATCTTAAGTATTCCTATTTCCCAATCTGGGAAAATGGATTTCTTAGTTTGGCATCCTCACCATAGAGGAACATATTCGGTAAAATCTGGGTACCAGATTGCTTTAGCCGATCACAATGCGAAGCTTCCCTCTAAAGCCTTATCTTCTTTCGAGCCCCTTAAGAGCTTGTGGAAGTTCATTTGGAACTTGAGTGTCCCACCCAAACTCAAACATTTTTGGTGGAAAGTATGTGGCAACTTTCTAGCCACCAAAGAGAACCTCCATAAACGTAAATGTAACCCTTCCCCTCTATGTCCTATTTGTTCCAGAGAAGTTGAGTCTGTCGAACATCTCCTCTTTCGGTGTGATTGGACTACTGCTGTTTGGTTTGGAAGCAATTTAAATTACAAGGTGGATACTTCGGCAATCTCGTCTGTCATGAAAATGGACCATTTCGATAATGGATCATTTTAATTCAGCTTTAGATTGTCAGGATGTTGTTAGTAAATGCATCTGTCTTGCATGGCACATTTGGAAGGCAAGAAACGATTGGGTGTTTAATGCTACTCCAGTTGATCCAAAGACAGTAATGGACAAGGCCTTCTATATGTGGAGAGAGTTTCATGTTTGCAAGGGGAGCCTTGGGAACTATGTGCAGTCTGCTGGCCACAGGGAAGAATGCATCCACTGGCACCACCTCAAGAGGGTCTGATGAAGATTAACTGTGACGTAGCAATGGCGAAAGGAAGCTCTAAGGCGGCAATTGCTGCACTGCTCCGGGATCACAAAGGGGTCATTATTGATGGCCGAGCTTCTATAGTTCATGCTTCATCCGTTCTCCAAGGAGAAGCTTTGGCTGTCAGGTTGGCTGGCTCCCTCCTCCTCACTAACCATCTCCAAGAAACAACCATTGAAAGTGACAACAAGTTGGTTATCAAGCTTTGCTCTACCGAGAATGTCCCCCCCGGGATTGTGCCACAATTTTTGATGACATTAGACATTTCACCTCTTTTACTTCGTGTTCTTTCTCATGGGCTCGTAGAAATTGTAATAGGGCTGCTCATTGGATAGCTACCCAATTTCTCAAAGGGGTTTTGCCTTTAGATTGGGTGTTTAATTCCCCTCCCCTCCTTTCTAGTATTTGTAATGCGGATGCCTCTTCGGGGTTTTTTGATAGAAATTACATCCAGTTCAAAAAAAAAATTGTTATTTTTAAAATTGCCACAATGCTGAAATGCCAAATAATTGTGATGGCACTGTACCATTTGGGGGTCTAAACAGATCTGGTGATTCTGTAGTGCGGAGCCGCACTACAATCCTTTTGTGTGACATCCAAGCCATTGATCTCGGTAATTAATGACTCGAATTTCATCTCGACAATGGATGGTTGCATGATCAACGGCTTGAATGCCGCACTACAAGAGCAATGGACGGCTCGGATTATGCAAGTGCCGAGATGAAATCAAGGTTGTTGATTGCGCGATTAACGGCTAGGATGCCCACTAAAAGCGCCGCACTACAGGATCCCCAAATTTCTGTTCAACGCAATTTTAAATCCAAAAATATTGAATTATAGTATATATCTCATTTTGAAAGAAAATTAAAACAAATGGATGATGGGAGAAATTTAGCACTAAAGATGATATCGGAATGTTGATTAATAACGGTAAACGAAAATTTAGTGGACTGATAAATCACAAATTGTCACCTAATAAGAATAAATGGATTTTCTCTTAGCTAATTAATACAAATACACGAATTATTGGAAAATCCAAAAATGTTACCGGTATCGGACATTGGGGTATTGAAAATATATAGATGACATACGGGGCCCACTTTTGGGTTTCATACAAATAACACGAACGTTTATTAAATTAAAAAGAGAATTGATATGGGCACTCCCAATTTTAATAATGACACTTCCTTTTTTTTATTTCTATTGGGTGAAATTATTAAATCACCTTTTTCTCTTGTTATCAAAATGACAGAAATATCTCTCTTATCTATCCAACTGTAAAGACCCGTAAAATCTTATTCATTTATTTTTCTAAATAACATTGGGGTAATGTGAGGAATTGTGTAAAATGATGAAAATGACTAAGTGTGAGAGGATTAGATGTTACAAGTGTTGTATGGATCGATTTGGTTTACACATGAAACATTTAGGCTTTTGGTGTGATTTTTTAAAGATATAGTGCATGTGTGTATATGTGTGGTGTGAGAGGAGAGAGGACATCACTCTCTCTCCCCCATTTTTTAGCCAGTCGGCCTCTCTCTCTTCTCCTCCATAGCTCTCTTCTCCAATTCTCCCCCCAATCCAAGCCAAATCCCAAGCTCTAAACTTAGCCCCTTCACGAAAGTTTCTCAAAATCGCGTGCTCTACGCGTTGGTGTGCATTTTTCACCCCAGTGTTTGAAAAACCTTTCTTGGATCTTGAAGCTAGGGTTTAGGTTTTGCTTTTGGAAGAGTTTTCAAGCCATAATCTCAAGAGGTAGGGGATCATCCTTCAATTCTCAATATAAATTTGATGTTTGTGTGTGTATTATCCTCATATTTGGTAAATCTCTCTTAACCCTTGCTTTGAGCCCATTGTGGAAGCACTCTAGTCTTACAATGGTGATATAGTGTTGTTCCATCTATTTCCTAAGTGATTTACTAGCCAATTTGTGGGTTGGATTAGAGTTGGGTTGAAATCCCTCACCATGGGTGAAAATCAGCTATAACTGGTCACTATTTAGGATTTTTGGGCAACATAAAAGCAGAATTGGGAAAAGTGTTAAGCTAAAATGTTGTAGCTCTTCAAATTACCTGCGTTTTGATATATAATACGTCCTAAACGGAGTTCGGTGTGAAAAGTTATGGAGAAAATACTGAGACTGTTCACAATATGCTTGTAATAGGTTTGTATCGATACAAAGTTGCTTTGTATCGATACAAGAGGGGTTGTTCAGGTTTTGGACCCTGTGTATCGATACACCCTCATGTGTATCGATACAAATGGCCATTTTTTGCCAGAATCAGGTTTTGTGACGCCTTTTGATTTCTTCGGGCATTGGCTTGGTATAACCACCCTCCGAACCTCATTTCTTGTTCCGATAATTCTTCCGGACCTACTCGCTTGTACCGTTAGAAATTTATTGATCTTCCGTGATTGATTAATATTAATGTTTTACACTCAGTGGGCTTACTTGATGGAATTGAATGAGAATTGTGGATAAAACTAACATCGAGGGAGTGGATGACACAATGGCACGAATACGTGGTGTACATATACCTAAATTGAAAGTGAGAACTTGAATGAATGACACGGGGCCCGAAAGAGTATGCCCGGAATGACATGGGGCCCGAAAGGGTATGTCCGGAATGACACGGGGCCTGACAAGGTATGCCCGGAGTATAAAGAATGGTTCAAACGGATAAAGCGTATAATGAGAATGTCTTGAACACTTGCGACGTGTCGAGTACGTATCGGATACGACAGAGTCATGTTCGGGTTGTATTAGCGATCATCAATTCTTATGATATTCTTACCCTTCTCATATAATCTTATGGACCCTATCACATGTTTATTTTCCTTGTTGCACGTCATGGACATCTCATTTCCATTTAGAATCGATAGATGTTTTCCTACTGGGCTAGTGAGCACACCCTTATAATTTTCAGGTACTCAACAAGGCGGAACATGACTTGGCATGTGGATGTGCATGCATGACTTCATTCTTTTGAAAGCTAACCGGACGAGTTACATGATCATCTTGGGCTAGTATTATTTTTGAAAAGATGAACGTTTAACTTGTAATACATGTATTTTTGACGAGAAACTCGTGAAGACTATTTGGTTATGTAATTGATTCGGGTACCTTAGACATTGACTTTCGTTGACTTTGAACATGTAAATTGATCTTGACCGTGGAAGGTGTTGACCTCCATGTGGATTATGTATTATTTATGTTTATGAAAATTTGGGGCGTGACACCAACAGACAAAGAAGAAAAAAAAACTTCCGTATTTTATTCAAGAACATTCTTTTGCCTTGGCAGAGAAAGAACAAGAGTGCTTCGACTCATCCTACGTCTTTATGATTGATTGCACATATAAGATGAATAAATATAAGATATCATTGTTTGATATAGTGGGAGTTTCAAGTTTTAATGGATCATTTTATTCTTATTTCGTCTTCATGCAAAAAGGGGGTGTTTGGCTCACTCCTTTTTGCATTTTCAACTTCTCATTTTTTACTTATGGGTGTTTGGCTCCCAAATGCCAAAATACATTATGGCAAAACACATTTTCAGATTTTGACATTGGAGGCAAGAAGTGAAAATGAGCTCTGAATGAGCTTTTTGACTTTTCATTTTTCACTTTTCTCATTTTGATTAACAAAATGACCTGCAGAATGTATTATGCACATATCTCCCAAACATTACACCTATTGTAAAATACATTCTGTACGTTTCTCCCAAACACTACTACCATATTCAAAATACATTATGATCATAATCCAAAAAATAAAAAAACCAAAAAGTTAAAAAGGAGAAGTTGAAAATGAGGCTTCCAAACACCAATTTAGACTGTGTGGGCATTGGAAAGATTCAGAAATATTTTGGGCCATGACTAATTAGTGATTGTATTAGATAGAAAATTAGCACCAATGAATGCTATTCAACTTGTTTTCCCACAAACTACACATTTTATGTGTGTGGCACATTGAGAAAAATGTTCTATTAAAATGTAAGTTACGATTTGGAAAAGGAGGAGATTGGGAGACTTTTCTCTTGGCTTGGTTTGATTGAATCTTCTATGAGTTTTCCTTTAATGAAGCTTGGCATCTCTTTCAAGTTCAATACAAGGAAAAGGAATACATAGGTTCTCAATTATCTCAAGAATACTTGGCTGCCTTTCAAAGAGAGATTTGTAAATGCATGTGTAGACACCCCAATTTTGATGACTTGTGCATTCCCGATGATGAAAAGAACACGGAATATACCTTGGAACGATCCCTTGGGTCAAACGGGTCAAAAGAACCAAAACCCCAACACCACCTGAACCGTACGGCTTCATTTCCCAAACCGTATAGCTTAAAAATCCATTGACACCGTGCGGTGTGGCTACAAGCACCGTACGGTCCATTTCGGGACACCGTACGGCACCACTTCTGTTACCGTGAATCTTGGAGTAATCATCTCGGTCAGCTGCTCAGAGACGTTGACGTAACACGGCAAAGCCTACCCGTAGCCCATCATTTTGCGTGCGAATCTCAATCTCCTTGCTTATATATACCCACCTCCGCTGAACGATTTCGGCGGGCGAGAACAACACCACTCGGAAAAACCCGAAAAATTTCCCAGGAAAAACCTCCATGAAAATCTCTCTGTGAGCTCTTTCAAAAAACCTCTAGTCCACCATTGCTTCTACAAATTACTCCTAGAGTTCTCTTTCAAATCTACTTCAGCAAACCAAAATTTCCATACCCGTAAATCTTCATTGTCGCGAGAAGGTTCGTTCCGAAGGTATAAACTAGTTTTTCACATTACAAGTTTCTGAGGGGACTCTATCTAGTCAGAGGAGAGTTCTATAGCTCTTTCTCAGACTTGAAAGAGTAATATCAACAAATTTGAACCTCACTGATCGTGCATTGCGCAATCTATCCTTGGTTGTGAAAATACCGTTCGTACATGGAGGTATATTTCCTCATTAAAATCTCTTTCAAACCCTTTCAAAATCATCAAAGAACTTGTTTTTCATAACCAAAACAAAGAAAACAGAGGCCCTTTTCATTCTGACAAAAATCAAATTTTTCAAAATTTTGTGCTATCAGTGGCACCGCGTGGTGTTCTAACACCGCGCGGCATCTATTCTGACACCGCACGGTGCCAGAGGCAAAAATCAATTTTTCATGCTCTGTTTCGGGTTCTGATGCTCTGTTTTGGGAAAAAACTTATAAATCTCTTATTACACTGACCCCCCTTTGGTTTTTGATTGTTACCATTACATCCCCTCATGTTATTTATTATTTCAATTAAATATTTATTTGTGCTTTAAGTGTTTTGTAGCATTACTTGTTTATTCAATATGTCATTTTATTGCATTGCTTGAGTTGTCACTGTTATTTATTTCTCTAGAATAATTATTTACCGTTTATGTGAATAAAGTTTTCAATAAAAAATCTTTTCGTAAAAATCCCACAAATATTTAGTAGAGACCGGAAAATTCTGGGCACGTGGGGTGCATTTTTCAAAGAAAACCTTCCCCGTGGGTAACCTGGCTCCCGAACCCAAATCTCTATTTTTCGCAGACCAAACCTTTTTTCAGCGGCACAAAAAGAGTCCTTATTTTTCTAAACGGTTCCTCGGGTACCTAACATTTTTCAAAAATTAAACCCCGGGTGGCGACTCTAATTTTTCTATTTTTCCCAGATCGCCCGTTTTCTCAAAACAACATTCAAAAACAAAAAGCGTGGGCCGACCGTCCACAGCATGGACAGGGAAACATCCACATTTGGGAATCGTGTCACTTCAAGGGCTAAAGGTGCACATGCGATGCTAAGGAGATATTTGACTGTTTCCACGGGTAATTTCCGCGAGGTGAGGGAAAAAATTGTCTTGCAATTGACAATCAATACAATGAAATCGAGACTAAAATTGCTAGTGAAAAGCTTTGATTACGCATTAATTTTGGATTCCCATGTTAAATGAACTTGTTACTCATATTTCCATTTTGCACTTGGAGAGTTTTTCAAGGAATATGAATTTGCTGGATCAGATTGTGTCTTGGAAGCCTGTACTTGCCATTTTTCAAGAACCATGGGTTTACCTTGTGCACACATGATGAGAAATACTACGAAAGATGGAACCTTGCTACTTGGTGATATACATCCACAGTGGGGAATTGATACAAGATCATTTACCGTTGACTCTCGAAATGGAAGTGAACTTGAATGCTTCTCAAGAATTTCCATGATAAATAAAAAGAACATGCCTCTTGCTCAAAAGGAAGATAGCCACAAGTAAATTGCTCCAATTTCGTTGACTCTCGAACCTAACCTTCGACGCCACAAAGGACACCCATTGAGTTCACAGGAAAGAAAGGGGGATAGCTCAACCACTCATCATCTTCTAGCTTTTGAGATTGCATAAAAGACTTGAAAATGTGGTGCTTGCCAATTGCCATCGTGCTGGACATAATATCCTCATTTGCACACACAAAAATGGAAGCAATAGCTTGGACCCTCATTTTGTCTTGGCTAACCAACATGTCACTTTAAATATGCTAGAAACACCATGTAAGTTATATTTTTTTACTCTGTTTCGTGAAATTTAACATATTTTCCTTGACTAATCCATGGTTTTTCGAACTATTGTCATCTACTTATATACGTTTCCAACTACTTTCTTGCTGCACAATCCGAGATCGATATATCTTTGGAGTTGTAAGAGCATCACAAGTGGTATAACCAAAACTGGATAATCAAAAGTTGCCACACTAGACTTTGATTATTCATACAAGCTATTTATAAAGTTAATAACGTGGAGTGTCACAATGGTATTTTCTATCCATAATAAAAAAAATACTACTCACTCTATTTTTATTCATAAAATGGGCACAACTTTAAATTTGTATATACACTTTTTATAATACTAGTACCATTTAAAAGAGCTCTACTGACATGGTTTATTTCTATAATATAAGAGCTCTTTGCAATTATTCTGTTTATGTGTTTTTAGTGCAGTGGAATTTGCATTGAACCTTTTTTTTTATATGATGCTTGCAGGTGGAGGAAGAAATGATGATGCGCAAGTTCTATGAACTGATGTCAGCTCAAACTCTAGCAAAAAAGGTGTGTTGGTCGTATCCTATCCAGTCACCATTAAACAAAACTTCAAAACTTCTACTGTCTTGGTCTTACAATAAAACGTTAGACATGGATACGGGATACGGATATGACATGACACGGACGCGCCATTTCTTAGAAAACTAGGACATGGACACATTGGCGACACGTTGAGGATGAAGTATACTAATGTAATTAAATAGATGTATCGAATAAATTCGTACAAAAGTCGCAAAATAATCTGTCAAATTAAAAGTAATATGACGAATATACAAATCAACCATCCGAATATACGTGTGCATGAACAACACATCGACAACAATTTTCACCAAGGCAGCGTTATAAAATTGACGTTTTAACCTTCTAATGTGTCCTTAGCAAGTTTTAAGAGTATCCCCAACATGTTCTAGAGGAACCACAATGTGTTTGAGTAAAAGAAATATAATGAAATTTAGACATATATTTAGGCTAGGCATGTCCGACATGTGTCCGAAGAGTGTTGCGTCCATGTCAGACACGAATTCGTGAGGTTGGTAGATGTGTCCGTGCTTTGTAGATTAAAACACATGGTGTGAATTGCATGGATATAAGACGTTGGCTTCTTTTTACTAGCCCGCCAAAATGTTTTTTTTTTTTCTTCATTTGATTGTTGTTTTGCGAAAGCAATTGATTTATATGTACTCATGTTGGGGTCCACCCCGTGTGGGCCAGCTGGGCTAAGGCCCGAGGGATGGATTAGGGTTTGCTTGTGCTCTCTTGGATTATAAATACTCTTATTATCTTTTATTTGTGGTGTGACAAAGTGAGAGAGGTAGAGAGTGTGAGAGAGAGATACATGAGTGAATTTTGAGGAAATCATTGTAATGTGAGATTGAGAGTAAGTGTGTTATCACCACGGATTTTAATCTCCGGATATTGTGAGATCCCCCCTCTGCCCCGTGGAAGTAGGTGCGTTGATTTGGCCGAACCACGTATATTGTTGTGTCTTGTTCTTGATTGTGTTTACTGTTTTTTTGTGCGAGAGGTGCGGATCTCGGCCCAACAACTCACTAAATTACTAGTAACATTGTGTTGTGGTTACTAGGTTAAGTTGGCCTTGTCTTTCTCTCTTTTGTAGAATGAGGAAGAAAGTTCTACTGGTCCGGATGATGGCAGGAACGAACAATCCAACGCTTTGATTCCAATTTGCAGCGATGAGCCAATAGGAGAATCTGGCGTTTTGAGTCCTGTGAGCAAGAAATAATGGGGTATCAGTTCAACGAATCTCATATAACTTGTGATTTTCAGTTTTCTTTTTTATACTAGTAGGTTTTCTTGGATAGATATAATGGAGGATCTTGTAGCAACTTATTATGTAGCAGTGGAAATTTATAGGACAAGACAAAGTTGTATGAATATACTGATTTATCCCGAGAAATGGAAAAAAATACAGCTCTAAAAAAGTTTGAAGTAATTACATTGGTCTCCCTTCCAATAATGGTAAATAGATGAGTTAATACGAAGAATATGAAAATATCATCAACTCTAAGTCAATTTGGAATCAAGATTCAAGGCTGAAAGTTACAGGGGAGTACATTACATAGCTATGAGGCGCTCATGGACCATTTTAATCTTTTACTAAAATCTATTCATATCTCAAAAACGAGAAAGTGCTTGGAAGGAGATGTTTTAATGCGGCTGAATTGCCTCATTTTCAAGGAGAGCTAGCTAATTCTTATATGGAATGTTGTCTCAACAAACAATCTCCAACCATAAGCTAAATTTTGCCATATAGGAGTATATCGTTGGCGTCTAGCTCAACTCTTTTACGTCTATCTATTTTATCAATAATGATACATACACACACTTTCAACCACATATAACCACACATCCTCTCACATGTGGTGGGGCCCACACCATGTGGGACCCACAGTGGGCCCCACCACATGTGAGAGGCTGTGTGGTTGTGTGTGGTTGAAAGTGTGTGTATGTATCATTATTGCTATTTTATCCCTCGATGAGCTGGATTATGGTGAAGTTGGCCTACGCCTTGGTCAAGGCCGTGAAGTCCTTGCACCAATTGTTTGTATCGCAAAAAGGTCCACTCTCCTTGTAAGTCAAGAACGGTTTTAAGTTCGGGTGGTGCTAATTCCATACGAATGGAAGCATGTGCCCATCACTCCAGCAATGGCACCTCCTTAATTTTGTTTTTTTCATGCAACCTTTAGTTGGATTGCCCTCCTCTTCCCCAACTTGATGTACAAGTTTCTTAATAATTCTTTAACCGTTTCAGGGAAAAAAAAAATGGCACCTCCTAAATTAAAGGTAATTGACTTTCACATTCTATTTTTTTTTTTTAATAGCCATACTCCAATATTTTTGTTTTACCTTTCAAAAACACATAACATGACCACTAAAAAGACAAAAATTAGAGTGATTATTAACATGAGAGAATGACGGGCCGGTACAGCCTGCTTCCCCTATTTACGCCCAGGTACAATAAGGCAGCAAGGCGGCACATCCAATGCACCTGCAAGTACAATTTTCGTGCCATTCAGTCTCTCTCTCTCTCTCTCTCTCTCCCACTCCACATGTGCACAATTTCTCTCTCTCCTTAACTCCCAAAACTCTGTGAAAGTGCCTAAACTTAAACCCTAGGGTACTTTATGAAAGTACCTAAACCACTAAAACACTATAAATAGTGCACCCTAAATTCTAAATCAGAGAGTACCCTATGAAAGTGCCTAAACCTAAACTCTAGGGTACCTTATGAAAGTGCATAAAATCCTAGAGTATCCTATGAAAGTGCCTAAATCACTAAAGCCTTATAATAGAAAAGTGCACCCTAAACCTAAGCCCTAGGGTACCCTATGAAAGTGTCTAAACCTAAATCCTAGGGTACCCTATGAAACTGCCTAAACGACCAAAACCCTATAATAGGAAAATGCATTCTAAATCTAAACCCCTAAAAGAATGATTTACCTTTATGGTAATTAAAAAAGGTAACTTACCTTAGTGGTAATTAGATATCTCTTTCCTAGACCTATTGGTAAAAATCTGTATTACTGTAACATTTAGAGTGCAAAATATCATTTGCCATAATGGTATCCGTGAAGTTTTCCACCCACTTAGTGCCGGCCTAGGGGTGAGCCCGAGGGCTTGGGCCACCCGGGCTGGAACAACAAAAAAAAACCGATTATTTATAAATATTAGTACATAAATTTTCAGCTTAAGAATCTATGCATCTTCTGGTTCTGTGGTCATTGGATGCTGTCAATATGTGTGAGAGCCTTTGTTCAATTCCCAGGCTCCCCTTTTTATTTTGTTATTTTGGCCTTTGACAAGTCTTTCTTTCCCTATTTTCTCTATTTTTGTTATTTATGGCTCCTGTTTTCCTCTCCAATGCACAATTTTATGAAAACCACCCTTTTTATTTTGTTATTTTGGCCTTTGTCAAGCCTTTCTTTCCTTATTTTCTCTATTTTTGTTATTTATGACTCTTTTTTTCCTCTCCCAATTCACAATTTTATGAAAACCACATTACTCAATTTCTTTGTTAAAATTTTTGTATTTAACAAAAACAACAATAATATATAAGTGATTTTCTTACATTGGAGTTAAAAAAAACCCCAATGGTGGAAATTTTGGCCTTTGTCAAGCCTTTCTTTCCTTATTTTCTCTATCTTTGTTATTTATGGCTCCTTTCTTCCTCTCCCAATTCACAATTTTATGAAAATCACATTACTCAATTTCTTTGTTAAAATTTTTGTATTTAACAAAAACAACAATAATATCTAAGTGATTTTCTTACATTGGAGTTAAAAAAAACCCCAATGGTGGAAAATTAAAAAAAGGGAAAAATTAGTCATAAATGCATTATATTTTGCCTTTTTGAAGGGAAGGACAATTAATTTTTGCAATCAAACATAAAGATATTGTTTTGAATATTGATTTAACAAAAGACAAGACACACCCACCCTCTTTAAAAAAGGCAGGGAAAACCAGAGCAACAACAAATAGAGCAAAAAAATAAAAGCATAAGTAGCTGCTAGATCTTCTACGTTTGAAATATTTCTCAACTAGGAGAAAAGGGCCACTTTAATTCACTTTTGTAGTACCATGTCAGAAAAAATATTAAGTGAATTGGTTATTATCTCAATTAAAAATGAATTTTTTTATATTAAGCTAGTACAATGACTCAATTGAATAATTTGCTTAAGAAAATGCAGTGAAGTTTTCTTTAAATCTCATTGTGCTTAGAGCAATATAACCGAAGTTATATTCTATTGTGATTTTATTGATGTTATTCAAGCTAAAAGTACAACTTACAACATTGCTTTTTTTATTATTTTTGTGTGACTTGTATGTCAGTTTATTATTTTAATAATAAGTGGACAACCAAAATTGAGGTTAGGCTTGAGCAACCCAAATCTCGGGGCTGGCCTTGCACCCACTCTCCCTCGTTGATTATTCACTTAACATTGCTAGAAAACAAAATTTGGCTAAATAACTCGTCGAAATTATTGGAGTTGCTGAACCTACAATGCATGATAAAAAATACAATGGTTGCTGCAGTCTAAGGGGGAAGCAATCTCATTTAGCAGTGTAATCATGAGAAGAAGTTTAAAAAATACACGAGATTTTAAAGCACTGCAGTGGAAAAATAAGAACCAGAAGCAATCAAAGTGTCAACGTGTCATGTATTCAAAATAGGGCAAGAGTTGCAATGAGAAAAGCCAGAAAAGGAGGGACGACGGATGCAACAAATTCAGGCTGCCCATTTTTGGTTGGAGGTGGGGCTGCAGTCTGATTACCGCTGCCAGGAGGTGCGGCTAGCGCTGCCACCGGCAGAAGAGGTGCCTCAACAACGTCTGATTCCGTCAGGAGAGGGTTTAGAGGTTCGGATGGTGGCAACTCCGTGGGAACAATGAGTTGATAGACCACCCGGCTGAACAGGGCTCATGTAAGACGGGGGTATCATTGCTGCTCAATGCTAAACGATGGTTTTCTGCAGCATAACAAAGCCCAAACAAAATTAAATAGCATATACTAGCAAGAAAAGCTCGGCGGACAGATTCCATAAGTCTAATATTTCTCCCACTAAAATAAAGGATATACCGAAATGAACGTACTATTTTTCTTTTGTGTTCTGTGGGAAACAATATAGATGATTATGTAATGGAAATGCAGAACGAAATTCATGAGGCGTGAAAATATGCTTTGAGTTGGTGCATTTGAGCTTCTAGAATGGTTTTGCACTTTCAGCTATCAAATACTGCAGAAGCTAACCATGTCGTTCAAGCCAAAAAGGGTCCAAGTGCTCCACACACACACACACAAACATGCACCACAAGATTTGCACCACAAGCTAAATTTTGACAATTCTTATATGGAACGATGTCTCAACATACAATCTCCAACCATAAGCTAAATTTAGCCACATATGGTTAGCATCTTGCTGGCTCTGAGTTTTGTGAGGCTTAAAGTGAACCTTTTTAAATGGGCTCTCAATCTACTTTGCATAATGAAAAATACTTTGAGAAAAAAACTTTCATAATCATTTGAGAGCAAAAGTTTCCAAAATTGATAACCATTATTCGGCGAAGTATTGATTGGTGGGTTGTGGGTGGGTTAACAAGGTTGTAGGGTTTTTTTCACTAAAAAATAGAAGAGCAGCTGTAACGAGGACAAAGATAAAACAAACAAGAAGACCAGTTAGGGCAATAATATTCTCGAAAATAAGTAAGTACTCAGTAGGCCCCCTTAGTTTTTCATAATAACAAAATAGGGGCCAAATTATATCATGTTTGGGCGAGGACCACTACATACCCGGAAAATATACACAGAAATGACCCGGAATTCAAAAATCAGTAGCCCAGATTCATTTTCCGGATACTTAGACATTCTGTTGCATATATGGCATAATGAGCTTGGTTTGATCAATGCATTGTATTCGTGGGAACTCCAACAGTCACAGGAGTATAGTGAAGTTTCTAGTGCTCTCATTTAACATCTGTATAAAATGATAGTGTGTGTGTGTGTGTCGTGTACGAGCAAGAAAATAAAAAGAAAGGAAAAATTAGGAATGTGCTTGAGAGTAGAAATAGAGTGAAGAAAAGGGGTGCGGGGAAAATACTAGAGAGTGTATTTGTATCTCACCATTGTACTCTTCATTGTTATAGTTGATTACTCTCTTTCACCCGTGGAGGTAGGCACTGAGGCCGAACCACGTAATTTCTCGTGTTCCTTTGGTGTGCGTTTTATGGTTAGTTACGCATCCGTTGTGTGTGGAATCGGGTTGTTTCCCAACATGCCCATCACTCTAGCAATGATACCTCCTAAATAAAGGTAATTAACTGTTACACTCCATTTGTTTTTATAACCGCACTTCAATATTTATCTTTTAGCGTTTAAAATATACCACACATGACAACTAAAGACAAAAATTGGAGTGCACCCGCTCTCTCTCATCGATTATTCGTATAACATTGCTGGGAAACAAAATTTTGATAAATAATATTTTTAACTTGGGGAAATTATTTTCATGATCCCTGGTTGGATACAGGGGAGAATTGGGTCATTTGTGACTTTTCCGTTGAATTACTACGACTACTTTTCAAGAGCCCACGTCGTTTGGACTTCTAGGACGCGGGTGTTACCGGTCTAAAAGCCCAACCCATTACGCGCTCCTCTCTCTCTCTCTCATCAAGCTGTTAACACGGTAGCTCAGGATATTTTGGTCGGAATAAAAAAAGGGAGATTTCAAAATTCCGATCAATCGATTCATGAAAATTTAGAAATCAAAATACCGATCAACAGACAGTAGAGGAAGATCCACGCAAAGCAACAGGAACATCCGATCCACTCCGATCTTCATCTTCACCGATTAGATCGTACCCGCCTTTTCGGGGCTTCATTATTCAATCTTCGCCTTCCTTTGATTTGATTGGAAGAGAGGAAGAGAGAGAGATGGAGAAAATGAAGAACATGTTGAAACCCAAACCTAACCCCCAACAACAACTGAGGGACTGGCAAAGTCATCTCCGCAAAGAATGCCGCAACATCGAACGCCAAATCATAGGCAACTTTCCTTAATTTATTCTCTTCTTATTTCTTGATTTTTTTTATAGCTGTTTCTAGCAATTTTCACGTCTTGGGGAGGGTAAATTCGATTTCTAGTGAATCGTCGAATTCATTTTTTTTTTCTTTTTTCCCTTTTGCGTGCATAGATATACAGAGAGAAGAAAAACGTGTACAGAAAGCAATTAAAGATGCTGCTAAGAGAAATGATATGGGCTCCGCGAAGGTACTTCCAACTCTTCTTTATCCCCCATACTTCATTCAACATTCGTTCCATTAAAGATTAAAGATTCATATGTATGTATTTTGTCTTCCTATCATTGCCTGTTGAATCTGTTAAAATTCAACTTGAGATGCATTGCAAGTTCATATACTGCGAACTGCGATTAAAACATTTAACAAGGCTTGATGCTATAGTACCATTGCAAATCCTATTAAACCCGATGTAGAGTAATTTTGTGAATTTTTCGTCAAAGTAATCTCTTTTGCCAAACATATTGGCAAAGTACTCCTGTTTTCAAACTATTTGTAGAATTACTTCTTAACGCAATCCTTCATTGCGTTTTCCCATACTAGCGCAATACTCGTTTGCGTTTTAAGCCATAGCGCGATCATCCATTGCGCTTTTTTCAATTGTAGCACGATCATCCATTGCGTTTTTGCCCATGGCCCGTCCACATGGCACAGACGTGGTTGCCAGGTGGAAGTTGCTGGAAAAGCGCAATGAAGGATTGCGTTAAAGAGTAATTTTACAAGTAAGTTTGAAAACATGAGTACTTTGCCAATATGTTTGGCAAAAGAGAGTAGTTTGACGAAAATTTCTAATTTTGTGTAGTGCCATTAGCCAGGATGCTCTGAAAACTGACAAACTGTTTGCTTAAGACCTAAAACAGTTATCTGTTTGTTCTTCCATTAACACTATGTCCCACAAAATCTTCGGAAGACAGAGTTCGGGAGACCCTAATGTAACCCATTTACGTAGTGAAGATAAACTCATACCTAAACCTTTCAACAAGAAAGAGTCAAAGAGCCATAGACGTATCTTTATCGATTACGTTGACCATGTTTTTACCGACTCCAGTAAATGTGGAGAATGCATCTCATACCGAATCGTTATCTGGCAAAGCTCAAAGGAGATCTTGAAATTCATTCCCAACAATAAGGATTGATACGATGAAATGTCACTTGGTTCGTGTTGACCTAGTCTGGGTTTATTTGGAAGAGGAAATTAAGCCCCAAACACAAAACTATGAGTTGGGTTGAATAAACCAAGTGTTTGTTTCAGGCACCGCAAGTGTTTCACCATTCACCAATGGGCCGTGTGGAAATGTGGAATGGTTGCAGAATAGTTTAGAAAGCAACTAAGAATCTTTTGGTGTCTTGGAAAATTTTAATTCAAGAAGAATATCTCAGAGGAGAGAGGAAATTCCCTTCATGATGCTGGGAATCGAAAATGTGTGGAACAACGTGGAGTAGAAGATTGAGCATACCCTGCTATTGCTGTGGAAGAAATTTCAAGCAGGAAGTCAGCTAGTGTTTGTCAAATGTTAAATAAACATTTAGGCATTGGTCGTCAGCCCATAATAGTCACTAGTGATGTGCCACTGGTGCTCGATGAAAGTTCAAAACTAGTGGGTTAGTTCACGAATCACAATTTGTTATCCTATATTTTATGAGGATCTTGTTGTATTATGAAAATTTCATGTGGGTCACCTATATTGCATTTATAGACTGCACTCTGAAGGTTAATCTTCAAAGAGATCATAGAAATCCATGGATGGAATTAAATCCATTGCTATATTGAGATCATTACCTCATAACAATATTGATGTTTTTCTACTGCCAATCAGATAGGTAGGGGGGATAGCGAGTTCATCGAGCTGAGTCCTATTTATATGATATTATTTTCATGCCATCACATAGAAATCTAGGGTTAACAGATATTTTGGGTGCTAAATTGCTAATGCTCCCCTACCCGACAATCTGTTGCTACAACGTTGAGTGCATGCATGTATCTGTGATCTTTTGCAGAATGTAATTTCCTTTTCCTTAATTCCAATTCTCTCTGTTTTTGTTCACCGAGTGAAATTTTGTTTCAGGCACTTGCTAAGGAGATTGTGATGTCAAGGCGAACTGTCAACCGTCTCTATGAAAACAAGGCACAACTAAATTCGATATCAATGCACCTTGGGGAGAGTGTTGGTACAAAGCTTTCCATATATCTAAGCTGATTTGTTGTGTTCACGTTTATGTCATCTCCATTTAAGTATTTTACTTTAGATTGCCATACGACTTGTCTAGGGACCCAAATAGTGTGGACAAGGCTTTGTTTTGTTTAGTTGGCTCTTCTGAAAGCCCTTCAGTTCTTCATTTATCCAACCCAATACATACTGGGTTTCCATCACACTTCCTCGTACATTGAAAAAGTCCAGGCTTTGAACTTATTTTTGCAAATTCCAACCACATCATTTTGTCTTCTTGCTAGTAGAGCATTCAAGCTTACTAAGATTTAAAGAGATCTTGAAGCTTAACTATACTTATTTTACCATGTAGGAAGTGGGAACCTGTTTTTATTATTATTATTTTTTTAAGCATTTGGATCTGTGGAACTCGGTCGAAGCATTGACCTGGTTTTCTAGAATCATAACACAGTAAATTTTCCGTTTAAAATCATGATTTTTTGCTGAAGTATAATTCATTAACATGAGAACAAGCAGGTTTGATAAGTCATAATTGGCACTTGATCATTGTTTGCAAGTGTTTGTGGTGTTTATTTTCCTGTATTTTTCCATTATCCTGGTTGTTATCTTTCCAAAATCTCTTCAAAGTTCAAGAGTGGAGTTAAAGTTTGGCTTAAAATATCTTCACTAATATCGTTGGCTTATTTGGCAGCAATTTCCCGGACAGTGGGACATCTGTCCAAGAGTGCCGAGGTCATGAAACTTGTCAATAACCTCATGAAGGCCCCAGAAATAGCGGTCACGATGCAAAATTTCAGCAAGGAAATGATTAAGGTGTCTTTACTTTTATTGTTTCGCAACTGAAGTTATGAAAGATATTTTGATTGCGAGAATGGAGTTTTTGTTGTGTTGCATCTTATTGAAATGCACACTTGCAGTTCTTTTCAATGCGAGTACCCAGTCGGTCGAAGGACTATGGGGATGGCATTGGGCACGCTGAAAACACATTGAAGTTTTCATGTGTTGATTTTTCTGCAACCATCACCACTTCGTTGGCCCTTTTTAAATGCCTATTCTTTCAGTGGATACCAAATTTTCATTTACAACCTGCGGGGATTAAAGGAAATGTGATTGTAGTTCACATTGAAAAACGCCTCTAGTAGTTTGTCATGAATGAAGTTGTTTTGGAAAACCAGTGATACTTGAAACTGCAATTAAGCTAGGATGGAAGTGAGGTTCAGTATTAGCCCCGTATACAGTATAACCTTAATCACTTTCATGTTTTACAGGCAGGGTTAATTGAGGAGACTGTAAATGATTCTCTTGACTCAGCACTCGATACAGAAGATATAGAAGAGGAAACTGAAGCAGAAGTTGACAAGGTCTTGACTGCACTTGCTGGAGAGACTGCTGCTGAGCTTCCAGAAGCTGTCAGGAAGCAGAAATTAAAGCAATCGACCACTGTGGCAGGAGCTGCACGAGAGGTAAAGAGTCTATAGACAGCCATTATAAATCATTTTATGTCTCCATTTTGCCTATAACTTGCTTTGAAAGAAGCTAAGGTGTGGTTGGAGTTCAAGGAAAGAAGGGGAAAGGAAGGGAAATAATTTTCTTCCCTTGCCCTTTGTTTGGTTCTTTGTAGAAAAAAGAGAAGGAAACCAATCTAAGAACATGTAGTGGTTGTATTTTTCCTCCTCTTTTCCTTCCTTATCTTGTCTTCGTTTCTCTTTAAAAGAGGACAAAGGGCGAGGGGAAAACAAGCATAGTATTTTCCTCCTCTTTTCTCTTCGAAACCAAGCCATCGGAAGTTAATTTTCTTCTCACTTTTCTTTCCAAAACCAAAAAAAGGAAATTAACTTCTTTATTTTCCTCAAACCTCTCTTCTTTCGCGTCCTATTGAGCAAGTTTCAAACACACCTTGAAGGATGACAGTTTTTACAGGATGAAGCAATAGCTGAGGGTGCTGACGAAGAGGAAGATCTTGAAGAAATTAGGGCACGACTTGCCAGAGTTAGGTCATAATTTGAGCATTTTACTCGAGTCTTTACATGGCACTCGACGGAGAGGTCATCAAATTCAGCAGGTAAAACCTAATTTGGCTCTTGAGAAAGAGATGAAAATTGAAAAGTATATGGCTTTGTTGTAATTCATACCAAAATCAGCTTCTTTTAAAATACAAGCTTCATTTGTGTTCTATGACCCAACTTGTAGGTTAGATAATCTTTCAATGAAACCGTAGTTTACATAATTCACTCACATGGTTTCTTATTTTCGACAAATGTATGTGAAAATTGTTGAGACTTGAATGAGTTTGACAATATCAAAGGCAACAGAAGATGAGTGTCGTATGTTGGTTTTTTCTTCGTGAGAAATGCCAGAGGCCAAAATTTTATAAGATTGGTTTGGGAAGCAACTTCTAAGCTATGTTTGGATCTTGAAGCTTGTCAAGGGAAAGGAAAACAGAAGGGAAATTAATCAGCTTTTGTATATTCAGTATTTTAGTGATACTGAGGCGCAACAATTACTTTGAGGTAAATGATACTCCCTCTGTCCCAATTTGTTTGCTCACTACGAAACTACGTGCAATTTTCAAACTAAAAATTAATGTATTTATCAAAATAATTTTTGAATTTTTTTTGCACTGTATTAAAGTTTTCAATGAGATCTATCAAATAAGATCCACATTGATTAGAAAATTATTTTTGCAAGTACAATATTTTTTAGTTTGAAAATTGCACGTAGTTTCGTAGTGAGCGAACAAATCGGGACGTAGGGAGTAATTTGAAAGGTCTCACAAAAGTAGTAAATAAGCCATCATAATCAACCCTATCCACCACATTAATTTAAATAGATGACATTATTAATCCAGTCAACCTTTCTTGGAACGTATTAGTGGTCGTGGTGGAAAAAATGTGCGTGGTGAATGTAGCAGTGAAAAATGAAAGGGAGATTATAGTGATGGTTGGAATGGTCAGTTGTAGAACTAAGTAGGGACTGGGTGGGGCCCTGACCAGTGGCGGACCCAGGAATTCAACTCAATGAAGACACCTTATCCATTATAATCGTGCAATTTTTTTTCTAGTCAACAATCTTGCTAAATTAAGACATTTATTATGGACTATAATGTTTATAATGCATACATTTTATTAAAAAATGAACAGAAAATGAGCACAGAATTATTTCGACATTTTTATTTTGAGATATCTATGAGTGTGAATGTTAAATATAGCGTTATATTGCATAATTATGCTAAATATATAATATGAATAATTTTTTTTTGAGTTTTGCGAGTGGGGCTCACGTGACCCCCCTTGGGTCCGCCCCTGGCCCTGACTCCCGGAAGTTCTAAATATTATATTGTTCTAAATACAGTTTCATATGATAGGTAGTTTTTGAGTATTTTAGGTTTTTGTTAACCTGTGCCCAAAAACATATGTTAGTGTTCATTAAATGAAAACAATTACACCCAGTGTAGAAGTAGTTAATGAATTAGTATTAAACGCAGAAATTATTCTTGTGAGACTAAAACACCATTTTACTTTTCTTTTCACCCCATTCTCATTTGTATTCCCTTCATCTCCCACTCATGTTCCTTTTCAACTTCCACAAGCAAGAGTTCAGATAAAAAAAAAAAAAATCCCACGAGCAGAATTATAAGAAAAAAGAAAGAAGAAAAGAAAAAATGGGGCTACAGCCTACAGGTTGGGGAACTTGGATGTAAGGAACTTTAAAAAAAATAAATATTTTTATGATTTTTTTCTTCTTTAATACTAGTAATTACTTCTAATTATATAATACATCAATGGGGAAGAACCAATAAGGGTTCACGGTATCTTTTTTTTTTTTTCGGCAATAAGGGAAAGAGAACAGAAACTATTGGTGGTAGGACAAAAACAAAAGCAAAAACAAAAAACATAGCAGGGCCTTCAATGTAATAGAACAACAATTGGTTTGTAAGAGGGTAAAATTACTACGGACACGTGGCACGAAATTTGTGAAGACTTGTGGAAAAAGATTGCCAAACATTTGAAGTTAATCAAATTGTTCACGGCATGAAACCCATTACCCATAGCCATTAGCGATCCACAACGAGACCGGTGGATGGGCCATAACCCAAGATATTCCCGAGCCCGGAACCAGCGTAGGTCACCAACCGGTGGACCAAACCCATGGCGGTGTTGAATTGATGATTAAGATTTGGACAAGGCGAAAGACCTAACCCCGGGTGGCCCAACCCCGGGTACCCGCTCCTGGGTATCACCCCCGGGTGCTCTCACCCCCGGATCTCCCAACCCCAGGTGGCCATCACCAGGTTCCACCCGGTGATGTCAACCCAGGGATGACATCACTGGGTTCTCACCCCTGAATTCCCCAACTTCGGATCCCCAACCCCGAAATCAGTTTCCAGCACTTCTTTTCATAAACCCAAGTTACTTTAATTTATTTATGTAAATAAGGAAATACTCCCCTTTCGGAAACAATTGCATTGCCAGAATTTTATAATTCCAATCTCTATCAAAATCTCATCCCCCCACTTTTAGTACAAAAGCGAAAAACTACATGTTTTTCTCCGAAAAAAGTGCCGAAAGGCAACCTTCTTGTACTCGAAAAGATTATCCAATTATACCATTGGACTCAGAAAAATCCAAGGAACAAATACTGGGACTTTTTATCTACCAAATTGAAACTTTCCGAAAAAAGTTATTCCATACTGCTTACGACCCAACTTAGCGTTGTAGAAAGGATTGCCCGAAGCGTAGGGCTAGGTCTCGCGTAACATAATATCCGGAAGTCCGGGGTCGAATCCACAGAGACCGAATGCACCCGGCGTGAGAGTTGACTTGCGAGTGAAGTTTCGGCTTTAAAGCGGCCAACTTAATTAGTTTGTGATTTGGGGGTGAAATTCTCTTAACTTCGAGAAGACTTGGAAAGATTAAAAAGATTATTTAAACTAAGCCGAAGTCTAGGGGATCATAACTACCACAACTAAGGCTAATTCGTTCTTCTCTAGATAACTAGCCGGGATATCGTCAAATGCTCCCGAACGGAAGATTTAGAATCTAAAACCAATTTACTAGAAAAGGTGTTTAACAAAGATTGAGGTTTTTTTGACTCATTTGGCAAACGTTTAAATTGACATCGCTTTAAGCATCACACGTGTCAAGAAGAATCAACTCGTGATTACGTGAGATCAAAGAGATTAACAAACCTAAATTTTGGTACATAAAATTGAATCTATCTTTTTGATAAACAAGAAGTGTTTGCTTTTTAACGAGAAGAACGGATTAAACCCGAGTCATGGAGTGTTAATCACCTCATGACCAAGCCTATGTAAACTACCCACTTATAGTAAAGAAGAACATGACTAGAAATATAAATGAAATGAAGAACATGATTTAAAGAAAATAAACTTGATTTACGTAAAGATCTAAGGATTACAAGAACTATTAGTGCACGGGAAATTAACCGAAAGTGAAAGCTTACATGACTTCTTGAAGAATTAAAGCTTGAAAAGCTATCGAGAAATAAGACTTAAAGTTAAACTCAAGCTAGGGAGCAAGGAGTAAAAGAGAGAGCGAGAGAGGCTATTTATACAAAGCCTAACAACTCCAGCAAAATATCCTAAATGAAATACTTTCCATAAAAGGAAAGTAATAAAGTAGCCAAAAAGTAGTCAGGAAGAGCCCTGTATTGATACCTATCAAGCTTGGTATCGATACAGGTGTTACATGATTCCCGTTAATGCTATGCGTTTCGATACCCTACAAAGATAGGTATCGATACCCATCAGTCTATTCAGCTGGGCCAAAAGAGGCATCAATACCCATTGTTATGGGTATCGATACCCATGCCATATTGGCTTGTTCTTCATCACTTGGTCACCCCTTAGCCTTCCGGTTTGATCTCGTGACTTCTAGACTTTCCGAGTCTTAGCCAAATCTTCATTTCTTGGCTCTTGCGGCTCGGTAGTGGGGTGCCATGGGGCTCTTGGCCCTTGGATTCTTTGGGATGCTTCCCATAGCGCTTTAAATGCCCTTCATTTACTTGTTTGCCCTGAAACTCACAAAAACACACTTCGCGCAACATCAATCATACAAAGTAATAATACGCGCGTGTGTCTGTGGTGAAAATGAGCAAGATAAGCCCGCATATATATATAAAACAGTCGGGGCTTATCACATACTTAGCCAAATTTCGAGTGACAGACAGGGGTGCCTCGATTAAGAGGCGACCCGATGGTGACATGACCTATGCCATTCGAGTCTCAGGTGAAAGACGATGATGAAGGAACCATAATATTTTGGGGCACGACCAAGAGAGACGTTGGCCTTCCAAAGATGATTTGACCCGGACGATGCGTTCTGCCTGCGGCCGACTTGGCAGGGCCCGAGGGGGAGCCATTTAGAGGCTTGGTCACGGTAGTGGCATGACTGAGGAGGTCATGACCATGCCGCTCATGCGGTGATGGCGAGGTAGAGCCTCGATCGTGCCCGAAAGTGGCGAGGGCGATACCGAGGCAGGCCTTAACCATGCCGTTTTTTGGGATTACTGGTGTAACACCCCAAATTTTGAAAACGTTAATATTCTTACAATAAATAAAATGAGTCTGAATACAAATGTCCTCGAAAATACAACTATTCTAAAAGGGTGGGATCTACGGCTTCTTTTAGCCCTTTGTCTAGTCATTCCCCATTTCGTCAACTCCTCCAGCTCCGAATTGCTCCAAGCTAAAATACTCCTCATGTTCATCTTGAGAGTCTAGCATAATACGTTAGAGTCGCAGAGCAACATCGTGGTATTGCGTCAGGGTCACACAAGTGTAACACCGTGAGCGATAATCCCAGCAAAACTCTACCCCAAAACCAACCAGTAATTCTAGAACAATATTATATGTAGTAAAAACATGATGAAAGTTTTAACAGTGAACAGTATCAATATGAAGATGCATGTGCCAGTGTCAATGCAAATCAGAGTGTGGTGTGCATAAATAAGAAGTGTCTCGTATTAACTTTCAGTGTCGACATTCTTCTTCATATTTATCTAAGTGTGGACTGCCACCTGGCTTACATTCAGTTCACTCAAAAGTTATTGGCCCGTTTACTACTTCTTTCCGACGGTCACCAACCTTTCCGCTCGAGGTCCCGGCTGTCTTGTATCACAGACCGCAACAACATGATACAAGGTCCGTCCACCCCGTGACACACATGAATATAGCTTCGATCGTATTGTATCACGAACCGCATCTGCATGATACAACCTGGCCACCTTGTATCACAGACCGCATCTGCATGATACAAAGGTTTATCCACTACGCTGTTGTACATGCTTAGCCCAAACCACATCACTGACCGCATCTGCATGAAGGGCGGCGCTACAGTGGCACCACCATATTCAATTCCATCCATTCAATCAAGCCATTTTCATTCTCATCTCTTTTCTCATCAACAACTATTCAATTCTCGATAGCCGTGTCGTGTCATTTCTTGTATCGTGCCTCGTGAATATGCAATATGTCTCATAAAACTCTTTTCGTGAAGATGCAACTTTGCTCGTAAACGTGCCATATGAAATGATGATTTCTACTACGCGATATTTCAAAAATTAGTCTAGGGTTTATAAGAAAAAACATTACTTTCACCACTACGTAGTCATGTTGATGCATGTAAGTTCAAAACCTCGCTTCTCTAATTCATTCCGTAACAATGGGCTTATAAAGAAGACTAGTCAACTACATTTTTTCCAAAAATCAATCGGGCATTATAACGACGTAAAATTTATAAGTCAAATTCCAAATGATCATTATAACTACGTATATTCGAAAAAGTAATTTTAAGAACATTCGACTAATTTTTCCCGAAATTAACTTAATGACAACTAGTAACTTTTAAATCTAAACCCGAGCATTATAACGACTACGTGTAAATTATACTTACGAGATGAGATTTAAAATAACTAGTAGGTAATGAGAATAGAATTATTACCTTAATTCTGAGTGTAAATCGGAAGAAGCGTAAGCTAGGTTAAATTTCCTCGGATGGCGTAACGGCTAGACTCCGTCAGCTCGAGCATCTTTCTACCAACTTTTCTACTACAAAATGAATTGGAGGGCGACTTTAGGTGATAGAGAGTGGTGGTTGTAGGTTGAATATGGGAAGAACAAGTTGAGTTTTCAATGAAAACTCAAGAGAAACGTGAGAGCTTTTCTCTCTAGAAAACTACAAAGGTGGTGGAGATTTTGGTGCGAAGTAAACAAGTGAGGAGTTATTTATAGACAACATTGGACACCCCCTCCCTCCTCTTTGGCCGTCCCTCCTCTCTCTCTCTTTTTCTCCCATGTGCAAAATTTAAATGCACATTGAAGGCTCAAGATTTGGTGGGATTTTTGGGAATAAAATCCTAGGTTTCATGATGGATTTCCATAGCCTAAGTACCTAAGAAAATCTAGGGTTTGTTCTTAGGAAAATCTAGGAATTAATGAGAGGAAACTTGGGGAGCAATCTAGTCACTAGTTTGTGTACTTTGTTTTAGGGAGTTTTGGGTACCTAGTTCTACACATAATTAAACACAATAATAGACATGAGGCTATTAGGCTAAAAAAATCTAGGAAATCTAGCTAGGCACTAGGTTTATTCTCTAAAATTTATTGGGAGAGAAATGATGGTGGCCAACTTCTGTAGTACTTAGGGTTTGACTAGAATAGGAATATGGGTGGAGCGAGGAGAGGAGATGAAATAGGATTAGGAGTAAATGGGGAAGTAAATGGGTAGATGGTGTAGTACGTTTGCATAGGAAAATAGATACACATAAGTACATATATATAATTACCATGGTACAAAGTAAATATAGGATATTAAATGAATTTTCAATTAAATAAAAATAGAACGATTGAATTAATAAATAATTTTTATTTATGAAAATTAGGGTTAATACAACTAGAGATTTTGTGGTTTGGTGGCGAGGAACAAGGGTTTGCTGCGGAGAGGCACCTGCAGAGTAACACCCGCGGGGGCACTCGCGGGTGTCGCAAGGGACCGCGGCCTGACGCTACGAAGGAATATTCGCACACTTTTTGTGCGACATGTGCCCATAGTTTATTAGTTTACTCGACCCAGAAAAGGGGTCGAATGGTCTGTAAATAGGGCACTCTCCCCTTATTTGAGGAGGACTTTGAGATGGATTTAAAGGGCGATTCTTGAGAGAGAAACAGTCTTTTTAGAGAGAAATCACACTTGATTCTTGCTTTAATTGGGTGACGAATTCCTATCAAGGGTCTTCCTTATTGTTTTGCCTTGATCTTCACTGGTTCACAGATTCTCCACTAGTCCCTTCAACTAAGCATCCATTATTCTCATCCCTAGTCAATTAATTATTGAGTTAAGTACCCTAAGATTATTTCCCTCTTACATGGTTAATTTTGCTCCTATTTTGCAAGGCGCCTCTGACTCTGAATTTAGAAAATTTTCCAAAGACAAGGTTCACCGTTCATGTCCATATTTGGTGTGTTTTTAATTTTTAAACACTAGAATTTAAGTTGGGGTACTTCCGTCCGGTATTAGTTTTTGTTAAGAATGCAATTAATCTGTACTTTTATCTTTAACATTTCCCCAAGATAAAAATAATTTGGTGACAAAGATCTAGAAAACATGACCTTTGCCACATTTTGTGGCATGACTTAAAGTTGTTGCGATTACATTTAATATAATCGGGTAGGCAATTTATTCTTTATGGACGTACTTTTTTACTGTCTTCAGCCACTAAAATACCAGGGGGGAAAATGACAAACATGCACGACACACCAATGATACGCCTGACCAGAAAATTTTCTATTAAGTTTGGTGGAAAAAGACACGATTAATTATGCACTAATCCTCAACCTCTCTTGTAAAATCAATAATTGGTTTTGTCAAACTCTATCGCAGTCTCAATTAAACTAGAAATGAAGGGAAAATGAGCATATGAATGTCGTAACCAATAGGACTCCCCAGATGAATTAATAATTCTGTAAAATATTAGTAATTAAATACGACCTTAGGTAAGGAGTCAAAATTAGGCATGGTAGGGTTGGTGGGCTACATAATTTGCCTCAAATTACAGCGCAATGATCCTATCCTTTGCAATATTATGATCAAACAAAAGTATAAAACTTCACAAACATATGCGCAAACACTGTCGGCCCCTAGCTAGGCCATTATGAGTGCAAAAATTCTGGGAACATAATTTTAGAATACAGCTCTGTGTATAACTGTATCTAAAACTGTTCGATATTTGTAGGCCCACGTGTATCGAACGACTGTGCATACAGTTGTATCCGAAGTTGAATTATTGGCATTGTTTTTGAGAGTATGCGTGCAAGTGTCTCTGTAGTTAATTTGAGTGTGTTCTGAGTACCGTTGTCTATATAAAAATCAAAATGAGAATACAAATCAATGCAAGTTTTGAAAGGCGAACAACTAATCACGTAAGGCGGTCATTTTGAAAGCCATAGGACCGGACTAGGGGGCCCTGGCACAGTGGGCTCTTGCATGTGCTTTTGATTCGAGTCATGTCTTAAGTTGGAAAACGAATCCGAATTGATTTTGAAAGTGTATATATAGTCCGGTAAAAAATCAAGTCAATGGAATATTAATTGGAAACTTAGGATGCATATCACGTCTTTCTTGAGTACATAAAGTATTTGATTCGATCTTGTTGTAAGTTTTGGAGGGTCAGCTATTTTTGCCGATGAACCGGCGAAGAGAGTCTGTTTCCAAATTAAGATCTAATAACTCACGATAAAAAGAATTTTAACCTGAAATGACTGGGCGAGAAGTTGTGTTTCTTTATATTAAAATGCGTGCGTGTTTATCAGTGAATTACTAAATAGAAGTACTCGTTAAAAATGCCCTCAATTAAATTATCTATTAACTCCGAGTAGTGATTGTTGCCTTGAAGGGTTTTTAATTTTTTGTGAGTTGAACTATATGTGTGTGTTGGTGGATAATGAGTAGTTTAACTAGTTTGGTTCGTCTTCCTTCAAGCTCGTCGCTCCTGCAAAACACAGCAACTGTTAGTGCTGCTCCAGTTTAATTATATAAGACACCGAAGGGCATTCCAAAGCTGTGACGAAAAGAGAGTACGAGACAGTAATCAGATAAAAAGCGGCATACCTTTCCTAGGATTTATCCCATGGTATTTATAGGCAGCCTGTTCTTGTTCTCCAAGTCTCGTGTCCACAACACGAGTGTCCGACGTCACCCATAACCGTTTCGGTTGGTAATGTTATGGATAACGCTCAGTGGACACATGGCTGAGCCCACTTGCATATACCGCATGACACCCAAATATCCTTAACCGTCTTCCTTGGTCGTCTCATGGGTTGGGTCCCTTCAGACTTCAGCTTGGCCCAAGACTGCTGAGTTCGGATGAACATTCCAGCGTGTTGGGCTGCAAAGAATGGGTTGGTTGTCGGTTCCGCCCATTCAAGTTCGGCCCAACAAGCCATTTGTGAGATCTGGGCTGCCCCATGGCAGGCCCAAACGAAGTCGGGTTTGACCCACGTATTGCTAACTTGTTAGAATTGACGTTTTTTTTTCTTTTTTTTAGTTCTACTTGCAAGGATTTATAAATTCTGGTTCATTTGGGTGGGGCTGGACTCGAGTGGATTGGAGAAGGATTATATCAGTTATTTGTCTGTTATCATAGGATAATTAAGGAGGGGTTTTAGACCAAATAGCTAGCCATTATCCTCCCCAAACCTGCCCCCCTTTCATGGGAAATTGAATCCCATTACATTGCAATATTTCCATACTACCAATATGGTTTGGCAGTCATGCTTGTACAATTCCCCAGTTCCCCTAATTGAATACCAAGATGTTTGTACACCATTTCCTACCAGTTCAAAAAAAAAAAAAAAACACGGAAAAACATAAGAAAGAAGATATCAGCTTGTAGGAATTGAATACAAATCAGCGCACCAGAACCAAGCTCAGAACTCAATTTGGAAGAACTTTTGTCCACCTAAGGTTGAAATATTCAAAATGGTTTTTTTTTTGAATGACTTCTTCGTTCAACTTCTTTGTTGGATGTTTTTATTTTTAGCACTTGGATTGTGAACTTGTGATCCCATAGATAGCGCCTGGGTCATATCCAGTTTTGGGCCTTTGTGGTCTCCTACCGGGCTCACAACAATGATTAGAATCATTCGCTTTGTAGAACTCGTTGAGTATATTATCCATATAAAAAATTAACTTAATCGAACATGAATAAGTACATTAACATGCAAAACAAATTTGTACAAGATCAAAAAAAAAAAAAGGGCCAAACAAAATTTATAATTATTTTTTTTGTCATTTTATTTTTCTTGTACAAATCTGTTTTGTTCACGTACCTATCGATGTTCTATCGAGCTAGTTTTTTTTACGTGGATGATCTACCAAGTGAACGAGGAGTCCAAAAAAGCCCAAAACTGGATAGGACCCAGTCCTCCATTGCTTCTTGTTTCTCTTTCTCTCGATGTAAACCCTCTTCGAGTTTTGAATAAAAAGCGAATAATCCCACTCAATTTCAATTTCTTTATGAGAGGTTTTGGTACAAACTTCAACGTTTCGAGTATTCTAATGCCAGCTTGTTGACACAAAACAATTGGATTCTCCATTAAAAGACTCCTATAGAAGGCATCCTTTTCCTTTCACATTGGAAAGCAGAGGTGAAGTCAATCTGTGAATTCATGTAAAAGTTGTAGCAATTTTCTTTGGATTTAGAATTTATCCAAAACTTATATATTTTACTTTTACACAATGACTTTCCAGGATAGGCTATGACTGGGTCTTTGTGAATTTTTTTTCATATTTGCTTAGTGCAGGACTCTCAAATTTGAATGATATGTAGGTCCAAAATAGTGGGATGGCGGGGTGCCCGGGCTCCTGCACTAATCCAAATATTCTCATGTATTGTACTAGTTTTTGAGGATAGTTTGAAAGAATTTTATGGGATTGGCCACCGCAATTTCCTCTGGATGATAAAAATTCCTTAGAGCTATACATGTGTGGAAGAAAAAAATAGCCTTTAAATTTAAAGTTATCAACTATATTATGGTCGATTGGTGCATAAAATTAAATGGGAACTATGTATGTACACACAATCTCGTCTGACATAGTAAGTAACAACTAACAAGTACTTATGAAATACAGTATAATTTTGTTATCAATGTAGAAATACATTCGGATCCTACGTTATTTACAAATCAGGCTTCCCCTCCACCGGTCCAAAATCATGCATATTGTAACTTTATGTTTCAAATCTATTCGAATTTATGATTCCTCATATAGATTTTTAAGGGTCTTTTAAGGATGTGACAGTTGGTAGAAGGTCTATTTGAAGTAATTAACGCTGCAATATGATGAAATAAGAGGTATAAAAGTGTATGGGAGGGTGTTACAAAAAAAAAATTAATAAAAAAAAGAAGAAGAAAAAAAAAATGATGAAATACTAAGTGAAGTGACAAAGCATTCAACTGACTGCGACAATTCAAAAACAATTGTCTTCCCTAATCCCTTCTTATTGGGAGCATTTTTGTGCTTTTTTCGGACTTAATCTATTTATTTATTTTTTTGTGAAGATCAGAACCATTCATATGTTAAATTTCCTTGAGGACAGCAATTCAATAAAAAATTATGATCATAGGTTACAAAAATTAGGTCATGATCGCAACAAATTTGTCTTGAGATAAGTGAGATCTGATCATGTGTGTCTATCGATTTTGTTAAAAGATATATGTGCTCCAAAATCATATCGATCAATATCCAATTGGCATGATTTTAGACAGGGGTGATATCTCTAACGAGATCTAAAATATGAGCAGTTCTGATTAATAGAGAGAGCCAACCGTCTGGTACCTTTTTGGACTGGAGAAAAACCCCTTTGCAAAAACATTACATGTAATTTCTAAACAGAAAGGCTATTGGTACAGAACCATATGCACAATTGTGGGCCCACTTTTAGATTTCACACAAATAATTCAATAATTTAAAATAGATTTTTCAAGTCACCCTGCAAAAATTTAGCTCAATCGAATAACTGTAAATATTTGATTCAATCGTTTGTTAAAAATTTAGGATTCTAAATTTTAAAGGAAATTTGGACTATTGGATCAAACACTTATATTTATTTGACTGAGCTGATTTTTTACAGAGTTACTCAAAAAACTATTTTAAAATTAATGAACAACCTCGATCATTAGTGAGAGACCCCAAAGTAGATCCCATACTGCAATCCGTGCATATTGGTATGTACCCGTTAGGGGTGTCCAGCGGGTCAACCGATCGATCCGCCCAAACCGACCAAACCGAATCGTCCGCGAACCCACCAGCGGTATGTTACGGATGTATGCGGATCCTAATTATATTCTAGTTTTTGCGGATTCGATTTGCCCAATTTGCCCAATAATCGTTCTTCGATCAACCCAACCATATCTCACTCACAAATGGGTGCGGATGGAAAATACGACAATCCATGACGAACAGCTCAGTTTGGGAACCGACCCGATCCACCCAAAACCGCAGACAGCCCTAGTATCCATAGCCTTTCTGATTTCTAAATGATATGCATATATGGGTAACCTAGAAGTTTATAATTAGTAGTCCCTCCGTCTCAATTTATTGGTCCCTCTTGGGGATTACAATTTATTAGGGGAACATTATCGTTGGTCTTGTCAATATATTTTATTTCCTTATTTTACCCTTCAAAACATCATCATTGCATGTACTTAATTTCAAAAAGTAAGGGTAAAAATGTAAACATCATCATCATTACTTTGGATTTGGGACAATAATTTCCGGATAACAAAAAAAAATGGCAATTGAGACAAAAACAATTGGGGACGGATCGGAGAGAGTAAGGAGTATTATTTAGTACATCGTCTTGCACTTAAAGGGTTTTTAAATTCGGAATATGTTACTACGAGGAACCCACCTAGGTAATTGATAATACTCCATCCGTCCTTTTTTAAATGTCTACTATGGGAATACGTGTATTTTCAAACTCCTAAAAAATATATTTTTCTATACAATTTTATGTCTCTCTTTACACCAAATCAAAGTGCTCAAAGAGTACTTTAATTTGGTGTAAAAAAATTTCAAAAATTTTGAGTACAAATACATTTTTTTACGTCCTAAAAAATACACATTTCTCAAAGCACACATTTAAAAAGGGACAGAGGGAGTAGTAAAGTTTAAAGACTATTGTTTGGAAAAATACAACTTTAGCCATCGCGACTTAATAGTTAATAGTAGTCAATTTGGTTATTAATTACTCTATCAATTTCTTGTTGATAAGACTTTGGATCCACGGAGAAGAGATTACTTAGTAAAGGTTGGATATGGGGATGCGTGTTTGGTATGGAAATTTCTATCCATAACCAGTTACTCTCTCCGTCCCAAATTATTGATCCTTATCTTTTTTTTTTAACTATCCCAAAATAAACGGCCAATTCAAAAAGTTAATAAAGAAAAATACTTATGTACTTCTTTCCTTTTTTGATCCAATTCATAAAAAGTTAAATCTCCACGGTAGAACCAATAATTTGGGACGGAGGAGGGAGTAGTTTTTTGGATACAATTGATCGGCCTAGGCAGCATTTTTACTTGTGTTTTTAGCCCTTAATTATTGTCCTCCAAGCCTCAGCTCTCTCCATAAAAAGCACAACTTCTTTACAACTCTGTCCATTTAAGAGGATACCACTTTGCATCCACACACACAGACACAGCGAGATGGGGAGGGCTCCCTGCTGTGACAAGGAAAATGTGAAGAGAGGGCCATGGTCAGCTGAAGAAGACTCAAAGCTTAAGAATTTCATCGAGAAATATGGCACCGGAGGAAATTGGATCTCTCTCCCTCAAAAAGCTGGTAATTATGAACATCTTTTTTATCTTCCATACCAACAGTGTGGGCAAACTTACGCCTCCTTGACTAATTCCTCGGGACCAATTTTATGGTCCACTTGTGCGGGCAGGGGCGGATTCGATTAAAGTCGGAACACTGTTCTGTAGGGACTGGCCCCATGTGGCACTTGAGAGGTTTTGAAATTTAGAGATTTACGGGGAAACAAACTTCTAAGATCTCTGACTATTAGGAAAACCATTTGGAGTAAAAAAAAGAACCTTAGAGACAAAGAAAATCACGTTTTATTCGTTAAATTAAGTCAATAAGATGAATCTAACGCACTCTCTGTGTGCATCTTCCTGCGTTGTTTTTTATTGGAGTTGTTTTTGGTCATCAGGTCTGAAGAGATGTGGAAAGAGCTGCAGATTGAGATGGCTAAACTACCTAAGACCCAACATAAAACATGGAGAATTCTCTGATGAAGAAGATAGGGTAATCTGCACCTTGTTTGCTACCATTGGAAGCAGGTACTTTTAGTTGTAAACGTGGAATCAAGATATTTCATACTCTGGTCTACTGGGATTTGTCTAATGTTGTAGTTGTAAATTTGAGATATAGCTGAGCTTATTGTAACATCTTGGGGCATATTCTATGAGTCCGACTTGTTTTTTGGTTTTTCTGTGGTTGGCCTCTTGCCAACTGTTATTTGGGGTTTGGAGTAGCAAGTGATTGTCGAGGAGTTAGGTGTCAACCTAGTTGAGATGTTTCTCTTCGTTGTGATGCATTTTCTTCTTTTCCCTTTAATCTTTGTATTACATGCCGAGATTAATAAAATTTCTTGTTCGCTGTTCAAAAAAATTGGAAGCAGGGTACTTTTAGCTTCACTATTTTCTAGTAATTCTATTGTTTCAAGTACTATTACACTTAGTATTCCTTACCCAAATTGATCATCTCAGCTTCATTTTGCACTCTTACCTTCTACTCATCGCATGTTTTTATGGCAGATGGTCAATTATAGCTGCTAATTTACCGGGCAGAACCGACAACGACATTAAAAACTACTGGAACACCAAGCTCAAGAAAAAGCTCATGGGGATAGCAATCCAATCAAACCGAACAGAACCCCAGCCTATTCCAGTTCCACATTCCCAGTACTTTCAATCATTACCCAGTACTCCATCTCCCCCGTGCACAGATTTCAATTCAAATTATTACAACCCTAATCCATTTCCAAACCCCGGTTCTGTTCTTCAAACTCAAGAGAGCTTGTTCTCCTTCTCCTCCTCTTCCGATGGAAGTTACCGTCAGATCAGTTATGGAAAGGACACCAAACAAGAACAGATGGGGTTTCAGAGTTTTGTCCCAAATGGGTTTGAAGAAAACCAGAAGTTCATGATTGATTTTGGCAACAATATTGGAGGTGATGAAGTGCTCAGTTCATGGAATGATGATCAGAAGCCAAATGGGTATTTTGAGAATAGTTGTTTTCCAGAAGAGTATGATCTTAATAGTTATGGCAGAAACAGTTTGTTCTTGTGGAATGATGAAAACAGGACACAACAGAGGACTTCACGTCAAAATTTAGGTTGGCCATTGCACAATTATTGTCACTCTTGAAAAGATGAACGGTTAGCGAAGTCGAAATTTTCAAAGAAGTTTTGTTTTACATGAATGATTTACATATTAAGCTTACCATATCTAATTACAGACGGATTGTCATTAAGCTCTCGAACTGGAAAGTTCAATCCAAGTGAAGAAATTGATATGTAGATGGCCCCTTTCCGTAAAATTTGGCCTAATGGTGTTAAACTTGATGGATAAAAGACCGTTGTATCCTTAGTAGAAAATAGTTCGAATTAGGCCATTCTTTCTTTCTACTAACAGCCAAAGCACACGCGATGCATGTACAAGTCGAATTTTGATAAAATATGCACTATAGTTTTTGGCTCATTGTATACAAAGGATAAACGAAGGGGAAAAGAACAAAATTCACTAATCGGTAAGCAAATCACAAAGTTAAAAAAAAAATCTGTAAGTTTTTTTCTACTAATATAAAGCCAATAATAATAAAGATAATGTAGTGCATAGATGGCAAATGGTATGGGGTCTATAGGTTTTTGGAGATAAAATTAAAGGGTGTATCCATTCTTTGCGTCCACTATTCAAGATGTATCTCTTTTCCATCACAAATTTTGGTTTGTTATATCAAACATGGATCTGGTAAGAATAAGCAAAGGAGGGAATTTAAAAATCCATAGTATTTAATATTTATAAAAAATGGTTATTTTTTTTAATAAAAAAATGGTTGTTTGAGTTAGAGGAAATTAGTAGAGAATTTTCTTTTACTGACAGCTACATAATTGATTTCCAACAAACCTCTACTTGCTCAAAATTTTCACTTTTTAATTAAAAAAAATTCATCTTCTTCAAATGCAAATTTTTAGGAGAGAGAACAACTTAAAACAATTGAAATAACAAAATCAAAAGTTGCACGCAATACTTTGATTTTCGAATAATACCACACAATACTTGATTTTCGTTCTCTTCCTAAAAACGAAGATCGGAGGCTTCAGAAAGTGTTACAATTTAAAATACAACACACTTTAAAAAATGCATTAAAAAAATCATATATGGCATGTGTAGTGAAAAAAAATTAAAAATAACTAATTAGGAAGCAATGATGAAGTACTCCTGGAGTGCCTACTCAATCAGCCATCGGGTTGTAGCAGAATCTCTTCCTATTACATGAATCCGACGGCCATCCTGCAACTCAAACAATTCACGCTCAAATTGATTTACATTTTCAACAACTTAACAAAATTATCATTGCAATCAGAGACCATGCAAAAAAATGGGTTAGAGGAGGGCTAAAAAATTCGATTGGGACTTTTTGTGAGACTATTACACCTTATTTGGATGGGTTTTTGAGAACCGGTCTTGAAAACCCCTCTTGAAAACCTAACATCTGGTGGTTTTCAAAAGTGTGCATCAGTGTACTTTTTTGCCTTGTTTGGTGATTTTTTAGAACCGGTCTTGAAAACCTCTTTTGAAACCGAACAAGGGAGGGTTTTCAAAATCCGGTTTGGAAACCTCAAACGAACAAGTTAATGTTCTCAAGGAGCTAACAATCCGAGCATCAATTTGGGTTAGAGGAGGGCAAAAAAATGGCCCAACAAGGCCCGTCCCATCATTTTCTCGTTAAACGTACACTGAGAAATATTGCTTTCAATCGAAATTACACACATGCATGCAGACTGCAAACTTTTTTTCTCTCTTTGCCAAACCTTGATAAGAAATGAGAGCAACACAAGTCTAACCTTCTCCTGTGTAAGAGTCAATGGAGATGATCACGACACTTCTACAAGTATCTTCTCTTTAAAAATAGGGTCTTGGCGTCTTGCTAAAGTATGGCCACTAGACTCGCAATAAACACAGAAAAAAAAAAAAAAAAACACGTTCTCTAATGCACTTTTTAACTTTTCGAAACAATTACATATACTTTATATACTTTTTACACATTTCAACACACTCTTTAAATCTTAACATAAGTCCACCGGGCCTATTTTAGCATTTTCCTTAAACAAAAAATATTTATGATCCATTATTTTATGTAGTAATCAGTTAGTTATAGGACTTGACGCTCCTAGTTAATTATTATGCCTGATACAGACATGAACATACTTTTTCTAGTATTGTCTTCTTTAACATTCAACTCTGGACAAAAGGATGCAGAAATTCAGGCTTAATTTTCAACATAACACACCTAAAATACATACATAATCTTCATTGTCTTTGCTGTTTAACTATGTCAAAAATAAGCTCCTCCTCTATCCTCTTAGTCCCTTTTTCTTCTCCTTTCACAAATGATATTGAGGTTTGGGTCACACAATCTCATACATAATAAATTTTGTACTAATACTTTCGGGCGTTTACTATTGACATTCTTGTACTTAACCTCTTTAAAATTGAGGATGAAAAAAAAACCCTCTATAAAATTGAAACAATTTTCATTATTTGTCCAAAATTCAAATGGTTTTCTCGTTGGTTTTCCTTTGTTAAAGTTACCCCATCTGCCACTAATTGTAACAACTGATTGAAAGACCAGAGACCGTTGGATAGTATTTTTTTTCTTTTCTTTATGTTCTGGTTTTCTACTATGGGAAAATTTAAAAAAAAACCCCAAACTTTGACCTCAATATAAAAAATACTATCAAACTTACAATTTTTTCAAACGTACTCCCAAACTTCAAAAGTTCTCTTGGAGAACCATCTCTGAACCATGGTTAGAGAGAGAGAGAGAGAGAGAGATTAGGGTTTGTAAAAGGAGGAAGAAGACACTGTTTATCATTTGATTTTTTTTTTAAACAACAGGTCAAAACGACGTCGTTTTGGAGCGATTGTGCCCCACTAACGGGTTTTTTTACTCCGTTAACCTCCAACTCTTCATTCCGCCGTTAGTTGCCAAACGGATGTAGATAGAAGGAGTATTTCTTATTACGGAATTAAAGTTTGGGAGTTCGTTTGAAAAAATTGTAAGTTTGGGAGTATTTTTAATATTGAGGTCAAAGTTTGGGGAGTTTTTTGAAATTTTCCCTTCTACTATTTGTTAGTACTTAAACTTTGAATTTGAGATGTACCCAAAAAATTGTGAGACATTGAAATATTTGGGGTACGTATTTGTGTGGTATTGGTGATCTCACGGTGATGGAGTTACACATTTTATAATAACTTCATAGATTCTCTTTATTTTATTATCTCGACCAATCAAACAAGATATTATAGATATATATGGTCATAGTAATGAATACTTTGAATATGTTTGATATTAACAAATGTTTAAATGCAACCCTTTAATAATGTGAAGTTTGCAACAACTAGAGCAAGTAAAATGTACATGTACAATAAATCAAGAGTCTTTTTATTGTTGACCCACTGAGCTGACCATAAACAAATAAGAAGAAAAAAATCCAAACTCAAATGTATTTTTACAATTTTTAACATATGTCCACACTTTTATACCCTTTTCGTACATTTTAATACACTTTTTAAACCTTAACGACAGTTCACTGAGCTGATTAATATGGAGTATAATGTTATGTTTTTGCATATAAAAAAAATGACAGTCCACTGAGCGGATTTTAAAATTTTCCTTAAATCAAAAGGTTGTCTCATATGAAAAGTAACACACTAAGGCCCCAATTGGATGAAGGATTGTTTTTTGGGGATAAGTTATGGAGGATGTACAAGATAAGAAAGGGTATTACATTTGAAGGGTCGGCCACTGTGCGATTTCCGACCACTTTTCCGATGGGTACGTATAAGGTAAATAATCCGGCCGTTTTCTGTTGAAAATCAGTTGGGGGAAGGGGATAAGGAGGAGTGTAATGGTAAAAAAGGAAGCCCTCTACTCCTGAATAATTTTTGGGGAGGCCAAGGGGTTTCCAAAAATTAATAGCGAGAAACCCTCAGAGGCGTGAAAAGGAAGAACAGGTGAACAATTATCAGGGATGAATTTTTGGGATCCACCCCTTATAAGGGGTGATAATTATTGAAGGGTAATTATTGAAAAGGAGCTTTAGCTCCATCCAATCAACCCCTAAGAATGAAAGGCTCATGCGTATGCTAGAGGACTAATTACCAATTATTGTCTGACGAGATTTGACCAAATGACTTCTATATGTATAATGTATTTATATAGTGTACCCAAGATGCATGCGGATGGAATATTTTATTTACAAATTTAAAAATAGATAAACAAAAACTAGAGAAGGCATAAAAAAAGATAAAAACAAATTGATTAAAGGGATCGTTGACCAGAGCTGGCTTTGGACATACGCCAATGATGCGGCCGCATCTGGCCCACAAATACCCTTATATATAGGTATACATCTAAACTTGATTATGAGGGTATACATCTAAACTTGATTATGAGAGCTTAATTACTACTTTTGCTGCGAAAAATATGACTTAACGTCTATATTGATTACCAATTTTTGTGTTATTATTATTTTTAGCTCTTTTAATTTTTTTTTTTTTGTAATTATACAATGGGCCTCAAAAATAAAGTTCGCATCCGGCCTCAAAAAACTCAGAGCCGGCACTGTCGTTGACTAGTATTTCTCGATGACAATTGGTTTGATATTACTGTTTACCAAGTCTTCATCGGTAATCTTTAATTTCTCAGACTCAAATTCGCAAGTAGAAATTTATCTTGTGCAGGTTGTTTCAGGAAACTTGTGGATTAGTACTTTGAAAGGATACGTCAGCTAAAAGAATTTTAAATATGTCACAAGAAATTTTCCCAATGACATGGTAATTAAATTGTCCACCTAGAACCATCTTACGATCACTTGGAATTATTAAGAGGGGGTTTGCTAAAACCACGCACAACTCTCTCTCTCACACACACACACTTGCACACTCGCATATTATTAATGTGAGTGTTTGTTCATGCGTTTGAGTGAGTTGTGCGTGGTTTTAGACTTTTTGAAGAAGAAAATTATGCCACCGGAGACTAGGCATACGAGAACACCATGTTGCTTCATCTTGTTAAATTGCAGATGTCCATATAGTACTTAGTGCGAGGCTGGTACGATTTCAAAATTAGTTCACTGGTAGAGTAGCGTCCTTGATAATTGCATAAAGGGATGGTCTGAGTAGTTCAATCTTGGGCGCTAACGTCGCCTAGAAAAATATCATTCAAATATATGTTACAGCAGGGAAGAGGCAAAAAATTGGACTTGGAGAAGGTCAAAATTAGTCACGCAATTAAAACTACGTTAACATCTAAAAATTAACATTTTCATGCGTAAAATATTGTGAAAATTGCCTTACAACTTCAATTGAAATTGTTATGCAACATAAGAACAAGTGGATGTGATTCGATTTTTCTGAACGAATTCTAATAAAAAGACAAAAGATAAAACAATGTTAAAAACTTAGAAGAACGCCATTGTATATGCATTAGAAAATTTTCAAAATTTCCAACGATCGATAAAACAATGTTAAAAACTTAGAAGAACCCCATTGTATATGCATTAGAAAATTTTCAAAATTTCCAAGGATCGATACTCCTGTGCAATTAGTAAAATGTTAAGGGGTGTCAAGATCACTCTTGGCACCCTAGCTTCTCCATCCTGTATAACTTATTTTCGCCTTAATTTGTTAGTGAAAAAAGCGGCAATATATTGTTCTCTTTTTCTAGTTTCTATTTTCCAGATAAATTACCTTAAAAACAAGAGAAAATTCCGAGTAATTAACAAAATAGAGGTACAGCAACATCAGTGGGCAATATATTGTTCTCTTTTGATTGTGGGATCTCTCCTTTCTAAGGAAGGGAGTCTATTTTCCGATATACTTTTCAACTTTCTAAGCAATGTTACCGTTTTTGACACACAAAAAAAGAAAAAAAGAAAAAAAGAAAAAAAAAGGAAAGAAAAATAAACGTGTGACAAATATCTGTAAGACTTTTGCAACAAATTTGCCGCCACAAATAGTACTTTTGTGTCGACAGGACTTTTTGTTGTTGGGATTGAATTATTCTTAATGGACGGTTTTTTTTTTTACTGACTTCAGCTGCTAAATTCTTACGTGGAAAATGACAAACATTCACAACAAGCAATGATACGTCTGACCAGAAAATTTTCTATGAAGTTTGTTGAAAAAGACACAATTACTTTTTTTTTTTTATAACCGGATGTCCGGGCCAGTTTGCACGCACCTCGACTAGTTTTGGAGCCCTGGAGGTAACGATCGGGCATAACCCTCAAGTGGCCTCAAGAGTTTGTCAGCAATGAGAATGAACCTGAGATCTTAGACGGGAGTAAACCCTAAAATTCTAAAACAAGATCACTTTGTCAATCCGTTGGGATTACGATTACTTAGTTTAATGCACTAATCCTCAACCTTTTTAGGTAAATCAATAATTGGTTTTGTCAAACTCCATGTATCTTTTCTCGATCGCAGTCCCAAGTTAAACAAGCAATGACGGGAATGAGCATATGAATGTCGTAATCAATAGGACTTCCCAAATGAATTAATAATTCAGTAAAAAAATTACTCTCTTCATCCGGATTTGTTGGTCCGTTTTGGGGATTCCAATTTTTTTTCCATCACTTTTTTTGTACTTTCTCCATACTTTTACCCTTTAACTTTTGGAAATAGACAAACATTTTCGGACTTGAAAAAGTATGTTTGTGGACCAACAAATCCGGATGGAGGGAGTAGTAATTAAATACGACCTTAGTTAAGGAGTCAAAACTAGGCATGGTAGGGTTGGTGGTCACATAATTAGGCTCTCCAATTACGTGCGCAATGACCCAATCCTGCGCAATATCAACGAAACTATACAAACATTTGACACACTGTATGTGCTCGTTAATTTGTTGCATATTTTGTGTCGTGGTTGTTAATAAATAATAACCTACAATATATATGATACATATTTTACGATTTGTATTGTCTTAGGTTGGGTTTTTTGTTTGTTAAAAGGAAATTTTTTAGCATTCCCGGATCCTATTTGCTTTAAACACTTTTCTGAAAAATTGACTTTTAGCAACTTAGCTTTTAGCACTTTTATAAAAAGTAAATTAGCTTTTAGTTAATGAGAAATAAATTACTCAGCTTTTAGCAACTTAGATTTTAACACTTTTATAAAAAATTGACGTTTAGCAATTGATGCTAAAAACAGGAACCTCGGCTACGTATCCCACCTTTATCCTTTTTATGTAGAAATCCTAGGATACGCTGACGTATCCTAGATAGATGTGCATGCCCCGATTTGATACATGTTCTACAATTACTTATTGAAAAAAAAAGAAGTAAGAATGACAACGGGTCGGGTTTGGATTGGGGGTGCTCCTTTCAAACCCGATCCCCAATTTCCATGGTCACCTCTATAACCGTACCTGTACACATACCAAATTGGGGATACTTAAACTTAAAAGTCACTAAATCTATATCCATTTGGATAACGGGTGGAATTGGTACTGCCCAATTACACTTTGAAAAAGAGGCAAATCACTAATTTTTTTATAAAATCTCAAGAGATGAAGTAGTCAGGGGTTGTTCTCCAATAGATTTTATAAAGATTTGATAATATCAAGTCCTTGATTTTATCAAATCTTCATAAAATCCATTGGGAACCAAGCCTCAATAAGTAAATATACGGCCCATGCATTTTGGTACTATTGTACTAATGCATGCGAGGAGGGCATATGGCCAACTAGTCACCTAGGTGGTGTTGTGGTGACGGCCTGTTTTATTCGGACAGTAACTATGGCTCAACCGGACATTCCACAGCGGGTCGGGAACCCTAATTGTCACACCTATGGGGGGTTGCTATACTGATCGCCTCTTCCCACCCTTTTTCCAGCTCATAAAATAAAAAAAAAGTACACAACAAAAAAACATCATAAAACCATTTGCATAACAAAAATGCAAGTGAATGCAACAAAGAGACATAAGTAACTAAGTGGCTAGTACAAACAAAATAAAAGGATTATCCTCAGTGACTAAAGTAAGAAAAAATATAATTGTTACAAACTAAATAAAAGGATTATTGATCAGTGACTAAAGTAAGAAAAATATAATTGTCCAAGAGAGATGTATAGTTGTATATATAATTAATGAAGAATAGGTATGATGGGCCGGGTACGGGTATTTGGGAATGGGGATAGCAAAACAAACCCTCCCCATACCCGACTGGATATATTATATAATTATCATCATACCCACTCCTATTGGGTAAGAAAATTAGGTAATATCCACCTCTAAATGACTGGATCGGATCGGGTATTCATGGGTATGGGTATAATTGTCATCTTTAAAAAATAGTAGTTATTGTACGAAGCGGAACCCAAACGCATGGTAAGCTGTTTGATCTAATTATGGCAACATTGAAACCATTTGAGGGAAACTCAAACTCAATTTGTTAGAGCACGAATAGGAGAAAGAACCATATTTCGATCTTGTTTTACATGAATCATACAAGAGCTCTTTTTTATGTGTATGTATGTGTGTGTGTGGTGAAAAGGAGAATATCATAACATTGCCTAGAAATGTTTCCCCTATTGCATCATCAGTTACTAACTGTTGTAACATAAACGGAGTTTCTACTGAAACAACATAATTAGAACAACTGAAATTTAAAGCATTTTTGGCTAAGACACCGGCACTTTGATTTGCTTCCCGCCTGACATGATTAATCCCCAGAGCAACAAACCATGTCATCATCAACATCCTGCAGTCAGAAATTAAGTTCCTTTGTGGGTGATTCAGTTGAGCTCGTGAAACCAGTTCTAAGATGCATATATTGTTCCGATATTCGAAAGCATTATCCAAATCATTTAAATACCACTTCGTCAATCCCGAGTTTAAGAATGGTGAAGTATTACGCCTACTATCAGTAACGGTAGATAATTTACTCTTTCTTCAGTTGTGGTTATTGTGCTTGTGGGTGTGTGTGTGTGTTTTTTTTGTGTGTGTGTGTGTGTGGATTTCTAGCTACTTGGTGACTATTGGACTTGTTTTTATTTTTGGGCTATGTTTGGTGTAGGAGTATAAATTTGGCATCATTTGGGAGGGGCTGGACTTGACTGGGTTGGACTAGGATTATCTCAATTATTTTGTCTGTCATGTGATAAGGAGTGGGAATTAGCCCATTTTTTAGACCAAATAGCCATTATCCTCTCAAAACCTGCCCCTTTCATGCATGCGATTGCTACATCCCATATGACGTAGTACTATTTATGGTGGTTAATTTGTCTAAACTGATTTCCATATTTCAATACTACCAATATGGTTCGGCAATCAAACATGCATGCATGGCCCTGTGTTTGTGCTGCTTAGACGTTCTTTACTGTCTAATAAATAGTAGAGAAATCCTACACTACGCAACACAATTAGGTCATGTGTCATATGCACGCTTGTATTGTACTTCCTCCGTCCCGAAATGTTTGTCCTACTTTTAAATTTCAACATTTTATATACAATACACAATGATACCCAAAACTTGTAATTTTTCAAATTTGCCCTTCATTAGTTGACTCTAATAAAGTACTAGGAGTTAATCAAGTTTTGAATTTAAATTATTTTCCAGAAAGCGGAAAGTTTTGCCGCCAATGTAATCAGAGGAGTTTTTCAAAATTTTAGAGCGCAGTTTAAACTTTTCAATTATTCTTCTTTTGGTCTCATTGTTTTGATTGTTAAAAACATTTCAAGGGCAGAACTGGAATTTTACCAACTATCATTCGTTTAAAATTTTAAATTGGCCCTATATTTTGGTACATCCAAAAAAGAAAAGTAGGACCAACTTTTTAAGACGGGGGAGTATAATATTCAAGTCACATGTAATCAAAATTCTTATGTTATTTTGATTACTCGGTATCCGGGGATCAATCCCATTGTACACTAACGGGTGCCCAATTTAGGTATGCACTAGTGGATGACACAACTAAAATCAAGGCAAAGTCTTGTATAAACTGGCATACCTCGTAAATTCGTCATATTATCAGATAAATTCACAATATCAACTTTCAATTTACAATATTATGTACCTAATGGATTTGTGTCTCGAACTTTGAAAGTTTCTGCGGATATATATTGTGACTAATAACATAAATTTAACGGGTTACCGTAGAATGTGCACTAAGGTTAGACTTCCCGTAATACTATATCAGAATGTTGGGACACCATTTCTTACCAATTTAACAAAATAAAAAGAAGAAAGAAAAGATTCAGCTGAGTTTCCACTACGGTATTTTAGATATTTTGGATTATAAGCTGTCAAATTATCAAGTCATTCTCCTCCCATACATCAACAATGTATTGCGAGAGAATCACCTGTCTCGAAAAACGTAATAAGCCAAAAAGCCCCTTAGTAGAACGAGGCTTGACAACTTGTAATTTAAAAATACCGAAAATACCATAGTGAAATACTCTCATTCAAGTTCAATTTCCATATGTCAAGTATGCTACAAAATTCAAAGGTCGGAGTATTCTAATGACAGTTTGTTGACACAAAACATTGATTTTCTCTGTTCTTAGACTCTTGAGGCATGCTTTTCATTTTAAATGGGAAAGCAGAGATGAAGTCAATATGTTCCCTCATGGAAATGTTATAGCAATTTTCTTTGGATATTTACTGGACCCGGGGTAAGGTACATCCGGACTGTCTATCTTCAAAATCGACAGTCCAGAATTTAAATAAAACTTTTACACAAAACTCTTACATAAAACTTTTCCACAAAACACTGTTAGACGGTCCAGATTTGCGGTATGTGCCCTACAGGATTCCCATTTCATATTTATTACTCATTCAAAAACTTATATCTTACTCTTCCCCAATGCCTTTCCCGAAAGGTTATCTCTGAGTCTTTGTACAAATTTTGGTTTATATTGCACGGTGCAAGTCTGCAAGACTCACCAATTTGAACGATTCAGAGGTATAAAAATCATGCATACAGGATCTTTATGTTTCAAATCCATTAGGATTATTAGGATGTGATATTTGGTAGAACGGTAGAAGGTCCATTTGAAGTAGTTAATGCTACCATATGATGAAACAAAGTGAATTGATTGCCTGTTGCATTCAACGGATTGTGACAATTCAAAAACTAATGTCAAATAGTCAATCTAGTAAATATTGTCTTCTCTACTCCCTGTTGGGGAGCATTTTTTTGTGTGTGTGTGTTTTTTTTCTGGGCCTATTTTGATAATAAGAACCGTTTATATGTTAGATCTCCTCTACAACATGAATTCGTTTGATTTTAACTTAGATGGGATATCGATCATGATCGCAACACTTCTATCTTTGAGATGAATGCAATCCAATCTAATGTATTAATATGTTCTTTTAAAAATACATGTGTTCCAAAATCAAATTTATCAATATCCGGTCGAAGCATTTCAAACAGAATAATGTTTCGCAACAAGATTTGAAACACGAGCAGTTGCAATCATCAAAAAGACTCATGAAGAAGTGCCAAAATATATTCTTGCTAGCTAGCCTATCTTTTCTTGGCTGGATGTTTCTCATCAGGCGCATTTGTACTTCATGAAAATCAAGATTCGGTGCATTACCATTAGTAGCACTAACCCGTGAACTGTCTAATAGCGATACTTTGTGCGTAACATCTTGAAGTTAGGTAAAGGGGGATTTTATGCCGATGCACACTGACAAATTATTACTTGGGTTTCAATTCTGCCTCATCAACTCAAGCTAGTGGAACTAAAGTAATTCAAAATCAGCTTAAGGAGGTGAGATCAAAACCTCCACTGACCACTAACATGCATAAATTGTCCGGTCTCCTTTCAGGATCGAAGAGGATCCAGATCCTTTGTAAACCACGTATACCCTTTTGTAAACCACGTTTACCTACATGTAATCTGCAAATATGCGTAACATATAGCATGCAGCATATAATTAGTACATTGTCCAGTACTTGTGGGTTTTTAATATGCAGAATATGTAACTACTAGGAAGCTCGCTAATTGATAATTAAAGTTTACTTATGGCTAAATCCTATCAATTGGAAAAATGTCACAAACCCATAGCCATCATGACTTATTAGTCAATTTGGTTATTAATTATGTATATTTGATGTTGATAAATGATAAGACTTGGGATCCATGAAGGAAGAGATTACTGAGTAAGGTTGGATATGGGGGTTCAAGTATTTGGCAAGGAAACTTCCATCCACAGCCAGTTATTTTCATATTAATTGGTAGAGAAAGATCAGTTAGAGGCTGAACAAGGAAAGCCTAGGTAGGATTTTGACTTATGTTTTTAACATTAAATAATGGCCTGCAGTTATTGTCCCAAGCCTAAGCTCTCTCCATAAAAAGCACTCTAACTTTAGGACTTTGTCCATTTAAGAAGAGACAACTTTCCTTCCTCAGAAAGAGAGAGAGAGAGATGGGGAGAGCTCCCTGCTGTGACAAGGAAAATGTGAAGAGAGGGCCATGGTCAGCTGAAGAAGACTCAAAGCTTAAGAATTTCATAGAGAAATATGGCACCGGAGGAAATTGGATCTCTCTCCCTCAAAAAGCTGGTAATATAAGTAGCGAAGATGAATTTCTTTTCTTTTCTCTCTTTTCATACTCAAGATGTCCGGGCAAACTTATGCCTCCCTTGACTAATTCCTCCGAACCAATTTTACCATGCACTTTGTGCTTAACTGTTTTGAAAGTTAGAGACTTATGTTACGAGGAAAAGAACTTCTGAAATCTCAGGTCTTGACTATCAGACTAATCCTTTGGAGTTTTTTCAACAAATGAATCTTCGAAACAAAGATAATAACATTTCACACATTGAAGTCGAATTTGATGGGCTCCGTGTTTGTGTGTCTTCCAGTGTTGTTGTTTTTTATTGGAGTTGGTTTTGTTCATCAGGTTTGAAGAGATGTGGAAAGAGCTGCAGATTGAGATGGCTAAACTACCTAAGGCCCAATATAAAACATGGTGATTTTTCTGATGAAGAAGATAGGATAATCTGCACCTTGTTTGCTACCATTGGAAGCAGGTACCTTTAGCATCACTATTTTCTAACTATGTTTCCCAATTTTAAAGACAGTGACATTTCCTCCTTTAGTCCTTTTTACTGGTTTAGGACATACAAGACTTGCCCTTAGTATTCCTAACACAAATGTACAGAAATAAAACCCATCAACAATTAAGGACAAAAAAAGGAAACATAAAGAGAAAATTTGACTTTTATATGTTGCATGAAACTTGTCAACATGAGCTCGACTCTTGTTCGGCTCGTTAAAAGTTCTTTCAATTGCAATTTTTACAAAAGCAAATTACACATGGACTTCGTTTTTTAAGCTTGTTAAGTTTATGACCTAAACTTGGATAACCAACTATTCTTCTCGCGAAATAATACTTGAATATAACTCTGGCTAAGTTTTCAAACCAAATATCAACACACTGCTGGGCTTGAACTTGAAGTTGTTTGCTAAGAGAATCTGCTATTTTTGGATAATTCTTGTGCATGCCTTCCATTTAAATTATAACACCCAAAACTATTTCCAGTTGTTTTAATTAAACAGAGAATCTTTGAGTTTTATGGGACTTATTCTCATCAATAATGGCAGGTGGTCAATTATAGCCGGTAATTTACCAGGAAGAACAGACAATGATATCAAAAACTACTGGAACACCAAGCTCAAGAAGAAGCTCATGGGGATAGCAAATCAATCAAACCAAACAGAACCCCACCAGCCTATTCAAATTCCACATCCCCAGTTCCACTCATTATTACCCACTTCTCTATCTCCCCTGTACACAGATTTCAATTCAAATTATTACAACCCTAATCCATTTCCAAACACCGGTTCTCTTCTTCAAACTCAAGAGAGCTTGTTCTCCTTCTCCTCCTCTTCCGACGGAAGTTACGGTCAGATCAGTTATGGAAAGAACACCAAACAAGAACAACAGATGGGGTTTCAGAGTTTCATCCCAAATGGGTTTGAAGAAAACCAGAAGTTCATGATTGATTTTGGCAATAACAGTGGAGGTGATGAAAAAAACCTGAGTTCATGGAATGATGATCAGAAGCCATATGGGTATTTTGGGAATAGTAGTTTTCCAGAAGAGGGTGATCTTACTAGTTATGGGAGCAACAGTTTCTTCTTGTTCAATGATGAAAACAGGACACAACAGAGGACTTTGTACTATTACTGATGAGTGATTTGTAAGTAAATTCAGAAAGATTTGAAGGGATGGAGTGGTTGGGGGGGAGATTTTCAGACAATTTGACTTTCAGTTTCTGGGGTTTTGTGCTGTGGATCTTGTGATGGCTGTATAAAATGAAACAAAAACTTGCTTCTTTTTTTTCCTCCTAACTTTTTGTGTAGAGGGATTTGAGGTTTTGATTGCACTGATGATTTGACTGCAGATCTCCCAGAAATATATGTCCCGAAGAATTCAACAGTCCAAAAATTGAAATTAGTCCTAGAGTTAAAATTAGAAAAATTATTCAGTGAATTATGTCGTTTAAATTAATCTGGAAAAAAAATGCATAACTATATTGGGATTTACCGCATTGCCTTATACTACTATGTAACTCCGCCAAAAACAATGTGTAGCTGATTCATGCGTTGAATGAGCTAAAAGAATATGCGAACCATGCATACACCAAAATATGGGTATCACACAATAATAATAGGGATACCATCGTCCAAGAGTACTATACACTTTTAAGACACACTTCGGTGTAACGAACTAAAACATTACGTAATATATATTGAATTATTGCATAACATATCTATGGTAGACAAAGGTCATGCATACCATAACTTTCTCCATGCAAAAAATAAAAAAAATAAGGGATGAGTTCTTCTCATTTTTCAAGGAGCGAATCTAAACCAGCAATTCCATTCAGTATGTAACTTTTGTGTTAATTATGTTTTGATTTCAAACTAAAGCACTCCGAATCATGACTCGCAATTTCCCAAATAACCAATAATTCGTTGATGATCTTGTTTCTGCATCTTAGTTGCCCAGGTCCCATATTTAGTTTATTACTATCATTAATTAGGTGTTGCATCATCTTTTATCTTTTATATTTGTACAGAAATATAATAGCATTAGTTTTTAAAATGCTACATCCATTTAATGGTATGTTCCCAAGGCACTGAATTAAGTTTCCCATTGATTGGGACTTGGAGAGGGCATTGGATTGGTTTGTTAATTTGATCATTGACCACTGTTTTTGGGCTTATTTAATCTCTGCAATGCTTCCGACAATAGTTGACTCTTTTGTGGGACAATCAGCTTAGGTAGCCTAAACTTTATTCTGAATTGATCAATGTGATTCCAGTTGGAAAAAAACAGTATTAAAAACAGAACATTTTTCATGCAGCACATTATTATATGTACAACCTTTCTTTTTATAGGAAATTTATAGTAATTTTATAGGATAAAATGGCGGTAAATGTAGTACACTTTGAATTGTAATATTTTTCTTGATAACATAGGCATTCAGACTAGCTTAAATGCACCCAACTAATTCTGGGAAATAATCCTACCGTCCACCAGCGATGGCCCAATTAAAACCGGAACAAAGCCTCGTATAAACTCACCCGAAAAGAGTTGATAGCTCCTGTGAGGTCTATGAATTTTAAGATTTGGCATCCAACATACAAATAATCTCACTATCTATTGGTTCGTTTACACCGCAAAATGGCCTCTGTAGACACTAAAATTTTGGCACGATTTATCCGTCATCCAAATTAATTAAGACAAATAAAATTGTCGGGATTAATTAAAGTCAAAGATGAATATGGGCCCACCAAATTTATTGGGCTCAATCCATTT